>WIOZ01000122.1:0-20977 GCA_009664405.1 Drosophila bifasciata
CCGACTCGCTAAGTCAGCGGGGTTATGTTCGGACCGAACATGAGCCCAATTCGTGGTGTCGGTAGTCTGAGCTATCTTTTGTTACTCGATTGGCCACAAAAAGGTAGTCCAGTGGCACGCTGGTTTGCCCAACCAGGCCAGCACAATAGTCGAATCGGTCCATTAGGGGTAGCATTGAGGATCTTTGTCGGCATGCTTGGCAGGATAGCCGTCGCCATTTCGAAAGGAGCACTGCACCGCACAGCTCTAACCGAAGAAGTGAGACGGTTTTCACGGGAGCAACTCGTGTTTTGCTGATAGCAGATGCACCGTGATATGATGGCCACACTCGACGCGCACGTAGATCGCTGCACCGTACGCCTTTTCGGAGGCATCTCAGAAACCGTGATGTTCGACCTTTACCGATGGCTGGGCACAAATCCATCTTGGAATTCAGATTTCGGGGCGGTCCGCGGTCGCGGAAGTCAATTCGCTGGGAGCTGAGGTAACCCGATGCAGAAGCGTGTGGTGGCGGGCTCCACAAGTGAAGCAACTGTAGGCGCTTTGGCATTCCCGGAGCTGGTGACCTCTCGCGAAACAGTTCAAACACAGCTGCCTTTTTTTAATGCAACTGGCCCGTGCATCCACGGTCATCTGGTGGAAGTGCGGACAAAGTCGGATCGGATGGTTCTCTTTAGATCAGAGATCACACGTTCTTCTCTTTGGACTCACTTGTGTCTGGAAGGATTGAAACTTCCTGGGCACGGGACTCCCCTGAGACCGCAACGGGTTGGAGTTGCTTCCGGAAGGGCTGCGAATTCAGGGTACCTTTGGACAGTGGTGGGTTCGGATGGCCTTTGGAAGTGGACGGGTCGCATCCATGGCCTCCAGCGTCAAATAGCGCTGAGTGAGGAAGGCGTCGATTTCCGCCCATGGAGGGACCTCTTTTCTTGTCGGTGACGGATACTTCCCACAAGGACCGGGTCAACTTCGGCAACTTGGAGGCACAGATAGTAACAAGGAGGCTATCCCAGTTGTCCGTGCAGACCTTGCATCGTGCTTTGAAGCTCTTTCGAAGCTCGGCTGGTCTCGAGACTCGACGCGAGGCAGAAAGAGCAGAATATTAATCTGGTTGGTCACCAGGAGCCGATTATTTTCATATCGGTTTCGGAGGGCCGACCATGCAGACTCGAACCCATCGTTTGTGAGCGGGGACTTTTCGACTATGGCCTTCGGATCGCCACATGTCTTAGCGGTGAGATGATATAGCTTCTCTACCGGAGACAGCCCAGAATTTTTTATATAAATTGCCGTAAATAAATCTCGGAAAGTAGGCCAGCGGACTTAATCTCCTGTGAAGACCTCGATGTCGCAGGGGGGCAGTCGACAGCCGCCCTGCCAAGTCTGCGGTGCAGACGGATGGTCTGATGTTTGGGGCCAGCTGAGTTTGAGATTAGCGAGGCACTGCTCAAATACCCCATAACTCACCGTACTTATCTGCGGATGTCCTGTTGGACCCTTGGGTCCTCGTCAACCATCAGTGCGGAGCAAGCTTTGTACTCCGCCTCGACATCCGCCCACATACTCAGAATTTGTCCTCGGCGAACCTCGGAAAGAGATGCGGATGGGCAGCAGTGATGCGCGCTTCCAAATGAGCCAAACGGCCGATGGCGGCGGCTAATCTTGCTCGTGCCGTAGTGGTGGCGGATTGAGCCATTTTAATAACGGGTCTCGAGCTGGCGGGATTAAAACGGAATAGCTGGTGAGATCGTCTTGGATCCGAGCTGGCACCATTGAGAGTGACGGGAGACGGGAAGAGAACCGATTTGGTCCTGGCATCAGGGGGCTACTGGCTGCTCTGGGAGTGACTGGCGACTTGATCCCTGAGTAGGGGTAGTTTCTGAGGCGGAAAAGACGCGTAGCCGACGTGAAAGGTCACAGCCAGAAACCCCTTTGTTGTCCTTGTCACCCGTAGTATGCCAACGGGTACGCCCGGAAATAAATGTATATATGTATGGAAATAAATGTGGATATGTGTATATATATGAAATAAAACACTTCAATTTTATTATGTTTGCACTCAGGTGTGCCGATGTATTTATATATGTGTGTAACGCATGAAGGATGGATGTAATTATGTGTCTGTAATTATGTTGCTGCGGGTCCGCTCTTGCGACTTTGAATGCACATATGCTTCACTGCACTGGGGTGCACCTGGATATAAGGTGCTTTTATTTAATTTAATTTTTACACACTGCACGCACAATCAAACACAAAAACGGAATCGGAAAACTACCGTAGCACTAGTAGTGGTACTGAAAGGAATTTAGAGCAGCCGGAATCAACAAATTGGCCGAGAATATGGCGTTGGCGAAAGAGGAATGAAACCCAGAAAATGAAGATATGTATATATAAGAAATATATATACATATATCATGGAACAAAAGACTTTGCTGGAATAAAACGAATCGGGAGACGAAGTCGTACTTATCTTTGGGAAGTAGCGACGTAATCCACCGATGCTTGCAGAATTGGGTTTCCTCCTTATATGTGCGTACCCGGCTCGAAGGACCAATGTTTGTAGGAAGGTGGATGTCCCGGCGGCCATTCCCAGTGCAAAAAAAATATCGGGGGCGTCAATTAAATGCGGTGTTTATTTTGAGTAAAGGGGGTTTACAATTGGGGCTGGTTTTAGTAGTTGCGGCTGTGTTCGTCTTTGAAGAGTGAGTGTCAGGTCAAGCTAGGCCTACGGCTAGAGCCCATGGTGAAGGATAGCCGAGTCGACCGCGCTCAAGAGCGCTTGCGACCGACAGAGAGCGCGATGCTTAACAGCGCTGTTACCTCCGCTAACAGCGCTGCTGCCCTCAACATAGGTGAATTTCTGGTGTTGAGTCAAGTCATCTGCTCTAGGAATGATTAAATTTACTGATTCGAATTTCTTTTTTGTTTGATAGGGATGTTTATTCCATTCTTTAAGATCATTTACCACTTTTCGAATATTTGATGGTGGTAAAAGAATCTTTTTAGACTGTCGTTTCCTATTATTGCATCGAACGTTTTGAGAGTTGGTAATAGGAAGATTTAAGCTATTGCTTTTGGGTCATTAAAGAGATAAGCCATTTTGTGAAGGGTTATTGGTATATTGCTCCATTTAGAGACAGCATGAAATTTATTTTTATTGGGTATTGGATTTGGAGCAAACTTGGTCTGAATATAGTTTCTGATAGAGCCGGTGTCAATTAATATATTGAGTGTTTCCCCGCTCCTCACCTTGCATTCAAAATACGGTTGTGAGGAGTCTGTTATTCTAAAAAATTAAGATATTCGTTATATCGTTGTTCTTGTTCATCATTAGTAGTAAGATCAACATATTCGGCAAGTGTGTCGTCGTAGTTTGTCTGTTCTTCATGTTCGTTTATGATTTATTCATAGTCAATCATTGTTGGCATTTGTTCTCCTATGTCTGGAGTTTGTTGTTCGGTCTCCGTTTGAATATTGAAATTTCTTTGTCGCTTATTTCTGGTACTCATTGAGCTTTGAGGTGGCTCAGAGGGGGCCTAGCTGAAAGCCACCGGACGGGTCGACCAGGTTGCGGATAGCGAACGGCCTACTGGGTAGGTTAGCTGCGAATAAGCAGGCATCGCAAAGAAATTCAAGTCAGTTGAGTCTGAGGGGAGAGTACCGAAAATAAATAGTCCGACAGCCACCGGGTGTTCGCGACGCAGCAACACTGACGATGCGCTTGTGTTGTCGCCACCTTTAAGTAACTCACACACTTCCCTTCCTACACACTACCTACCCACATCCCAACCCCCACACTAACCTCACCGGGCCGGACTTAGTGTGTCATACGAACCGTGCCGAGAGTGGCCTGGCTGGGGCTCCCTGGTATAAAACCAGCCCAGTCGTTTTAACGGTGTGCTCAGGGACTTGGCTGCCCCCTATTCTAAAGTATGCCTTATCCTAACGCGCGAACTCTGCCCGGACCTTTGCCCTTCTTTGTCATTGGGATCAGAATGGAAGATTTAAAACAAAACAAAAACAAAATGAGCATGGCACTCCCCAATTGGTAACTGGGAGCAATCCCAAACAGGGAAGGGCAGGGGCCCAAGGGCCTGGCCTAACCCGCAATACAGCAGCAGGAAAATCCTGCTGGGGTCCCATCAGTTCTGGGGTGGGTGGCGAATCGGCCCCCAAAACCAACACCTTGGCAGAACGGCAATGCATTCCTGCGGCTGCTCTAACTGCTTTTAAGGTGGCAGGGGTCGAGTCTCCATCGACCAGTGCTCAAGCCCCAAAAAATACACGTATGCCGAAAGACAGAGTGCTGGCAACATCCTCCGTAGGCAGAGCGCCACGATGACGTGCAGCCCATCGGACCAGTTGCTCAAGAAGGTTGAGTGGGCTCCTAGGGTGCTCCCCAACTTCGGCAAAGGAGGCGCCGAAGAAGGGAGGCCCATCAACCAAAGAGGCAGCGCTCGCAGGAGACTCGGGGCCCGCCCCAAAACGCTCCAGGGTGCTGCCGATTGTCTCATTCGCGCAGATTTGCCAAGGAGAGGACAAAACTGGCGTCCTTGACCCGTGAGCAGCGCGGTAAAACCCTAGGAACCAGTGGAAGTGGGTGGAAGCGG
This sequence comes from Drosophila bifasciata, assembly GCA_009664405.1. Lineage (NCBI taxonomy): Eukaryota > Metazoa > Arthropoda > Insecta > Diptera > Drosophilidae > Drosophila > Drosophila bifasciata. Next base: position 4,611 of record WIOZ01000122.1, read on the forward strand.
CACTGACCGACCGCTGCTTCGAGCTGCTGGATTCAGGCGGCTCCCCACCAGTCTGCAAAGACATGGGTGGAACAGGGCACTATACAAATCATAGCCTGTGAAGACGCGCGATCCGTCCAGCTCTACAAAGCAGCGGTAGCTCAAGTGGTGAGGTGGCAGGGCGAAGCTGTTCGCTGTTGACTGGAGCGAGGTGCCCTAAGTAGACCCAGGGCAACAGTGTGGGTGCCTGCCTCCTTCCAGAGCCAGAATGCATCCTCAAGATGTTGCAGTGATGCAACCCACTCCTTCCGTCCTCGGACTGGAAGGTGGTGAAGGTGGAGAGGACGACAGGCCCCACATGTCAAACGGTGTTCGTCCTTAACAAGGAGTCGCTGGCCCCGATAGATCCAGCTAGAGGAGAGCTGAACTTTGGCTTCAGCTCAGTCACCTCAAAGGTGTATAAGTCGGATGCAGCGGCCGAGGCGCGTCCTGTCGACAACCCAGTCGAGCGGACGCTGCCTCGGAGATCAAGCATCCGACTGCGAGCTGGAGGTGGAGCTGGACGGCTACTCCTCGGACACATGCTCATGCAGGAATTCGAGGCCATGTGTCGGGAGGACGACGATATCGTCGACGACACCGACGCCGATATTACGGTGGTGGAGAAACCTGATGATGTCCTTACGGGTACTTCAAATCAATCTTCACCACTGTAAAGCAGCAGCAGCTGCCCTAATACTCCCCGCTTGGATGAAGCGGAGCAGATGTAGTCTAATCCAGGAGCCTTGGGTAGTTGGTGACAAGGTCTGTGGATTAGAATTACAAGCTAATCCGAAGCAGTACAAGCTAATCGCGGCTCAAAACGAAGGCAAAATTCGCACCTGTGTAGCTGCTAGAAATCACCTTAACATCTTCCTACTCCATAACTTTAGAAATGACAACAATACGGCAGTTAGCCTAGAGCTGCAAAAGGGACACACCTGAGGTTGGTGTCGTCCTACATGGGGCACGAGGAAAGCTGATCCTCCAGAAGAACTGATACGCGCGCCAACCAGCGAAAGCGAAAGTTGGACATTGGCCTTTAATAGGCTGCGATGCCAACGCTCACCACACACAATGGGAGAGCTCGGACACAAATGCGAGGGGTGAGTCACTAGGCTTTACCCTTGACTATAATATGGTAATTTGTAATCAGGGGGTAACGACCCAACATTCATTATAAAGAACCGACAGGAGGTCATTGACCTCACTCTAGTGTCTCACACAATGTCAGACTTAATCGAGAGCTGAAAAGTCCTGAAGGACCATTCCTTCTCTGACCACAGGTACATCGAGACAATAATGAGACTCGAGTGCCCAAAACCAATTGACTACATCAATCCCAGGAAAGCTAACTGGGATAGATATAGTAAAAAAAATGGAGGAACTGCTCCCCATCACGGCACCACGGTGCCCGGACACTCATTCAAGGCGCAACAAAACCGAGTGGGAAAAAGAAACCCCCATGGTGGTCAAAACAAATAGATATCCTACGTAAAGAGTAGCAGGGTTCTCTTCAACAGAGCCAAAAAGCGCCAGCGCAAAGGAACACTGGGAAGACTACAAACACAGTCTAACCCTCTATAAAAAAGAACCAAGAAAGGCAAAAAGAGCCTCGTGGCAAATTTTTGCTCAGAAATAGAGGAAACATCAGAAGCAGCAAGGCGTAAGATTCTCTCAAAAAACTACCACCTCGGTGGGATACCTCAAGCGTAACGATGGTACGTGGACTAGCTTCAGTGAGGAGTCCCTACACATCTTACTAGACAACTTCCCCGGGTGCACAACCCGGGAGCCTCGATGGCACACATCCTCTCGAAACGGAACATAAGCTGGGCAGTAAACAGCTTCAACCCGTTAAAATCACCAGGCCCTGACATGATTATCCCAGCCCTATTACAAAAGGCGGAAACATGGCAACCAACTGGCTTCAAGGTATATTTCCAAGATGCTCATAGTAGGGAAAATTCTGACGCATGGCTTAAGGCAAAGATTGTATTTATTCCCCAAAGCGGAAAAGCCTCGCTCTCCACCGCAAAAGGACTTCAGACCAATCAGTCGGTCGTCCTTTCTGGGCTACATCTAAGGACTACGAAAAATCCAAAGATGCTGTCAGACGCACAAGATGCATCCAGGAAAGGTAAATCACAGAAACGGCACTTCACGAAGTACTCATTTCGGTGGAAAAAATCGCTATTCAAATGAATATTCCCCAATTGCCTTTCTCAATATCGAGGGAGCCTTTAATAATGTCATACCTAGAGCCATCACGGAAGGTTTGACGAGCCTGGGGGTGGACGATCATTTGGCGACGCTTATTGATCAATTGCTAATATGCAGGACGGTGACGTCGTCGATGGGGTCGTCCACTCAGTCAAGGTATGTCAACAGAGGCACACCGCAGGGTGGGGTTCTGTCTCCCCTTCTATGGAACATAGCAGTCAACATGATTCTGTGTGACCTGGATGGGGGTTGCTGTAAAGTGGTGGCATACGCGGATGACGTTGCTATAATATTCTCGGGAAAAATTCCTCAAACACTCTGCGACCTAATGTCTGCAAAGCTCGCGAAATTGTCAGACTGGACAAAATCGCGCGGACTGGGAGTAAATCTATCGAAAACGGAACTTATATTATTTTCTCTTAAATACAAGATCCCGCCCCTTAACACTCCAATGGATAACGAATGCAGGCTATCCTTCAGCGATAGTGCTAGTTACCTGGGGTTGGTAATTGACAGAAAGCTCAACTGGAACCTAAACATCAAAGAAAGAGAGAAGAAGGCTACGATAGCCCTCTACACCTGCAAAGCCATTGGTCTAAGGTGGGGCATTAAGCAAGTATATTCCAATGGATATGTCTAGCAATAGTTAGACCAATTCTACTCTACGGAGTCACGGTGCGGTGGCCGGCCTTATCAAAAAGTCCATCACCAAAATGCTCGGCAAGGTACAAAAGAACTGCCGCACTCTGCATCAGTGACCAATGGGTACCGCAAAATAAAGGGACACTCATCCATTCTAAACGACAACAACAACGTCCCAAAAAAACGGACTACTGCATTCCGAGGGAGTATACTGAAACTCCCTTTGAAATAGATATCCTCACCATGATAGCTGGCGAAGTCACAGCAATCTGGGAAGCTCTGATTTGCATCAAACAGTTGCCTTTTCGGCAACCCATATAAACATCTACAGAGATAGCCAAGCTTCGATCAAATCACTAAATGCGATTACATCGAACTCGGCCACCTTAGCAAAATGCCTAAAATCTCTTCACGAGATGGCTAAGCAGTTTGCTATTAGCAAACTATTAGGTGCTATTAGGTACAAAGAGATTATTATATACCGAGCTTGTTCAGTAAGGTGGAGATGATAGTCAAATCATGTTTGGAATGTATTGTGAGTGAGGCTAAACAGAGTCGGAAAGAAAGTCTTCTTAACCCCAAAATGACCTTGCCTATGGGCCATACGGATAATTTCCTTTTCCATGCTGGAAGGTATAACAATGAGTTCCTTAATGGGATCTTTTTTGCAAAATACCATACTGCATATAAAAGTCATCATTACATCACTTGTTCTAACACCTTAACAATCACGCTTGCCCATTCGTCCAATCTTTGAGCGTTCTGTATTTTACTCTTGATCGTATCTTCTACAATAGAAGACAATGTACTCTGCTTAAAGCATCGACGTGTTGCATTCTGACACCCGACCGTTGCTCCACCTCAAACTCAAAATCCTGCAAAAATATCGGCCAGCGTGCCACTCTTATGGAACGTCTCGTTTTCATAGTCATTGCAAAAGCATTGCAATCCGTAACAATCTTTATTTTCATTCCATTACATGTATATACTCTCCGTTTCTTCATAGCCTGGATTATAGCAAGTACCTCTAATTCATATGAATGGTATTTCTCCTCGGCTGGAGTTGTCTTCCTACTCATATACTCTACTGGGTGAAACTGATGGTCTTCCGAACTTCTTTGCAACATTCGTCAGTGGTTAAGCGACCGTAGCGAAGTCCTTCATAAACCTCCGGAAATACGAAGTAAGTCCCAAATAACGTTGGACTCCTTTTCTATCTCGCGGCACTGGAAAATTCTCAACTGCTCCAGTTTTTTTCTTTCTTGACGGCTTAATCGTCCGTTCTCTATAATGTATCTAGGGAACTTACTCCATTTTATTTTCAAGCCTGAACGTTCCATAAACCCAAAAATCTTTTTAGCTTTCCGATTCCCTCTAATTCATTCTCTGCTGGTACGATAATGTCGTCCATATACATCATCATTACGCCCTCATTCATAAGTGGGCTCAAAACTGCAAATGTATACCGCGTGAACACCGCTGCCGAGTTATTGATCCGAATGGTACAAAGTTAAACTGCCCATTCTGCGTCACAAACGACGTAAACTTCCTAGGAATTCTGTTGTAAATAACTTTGCTTTCTGTAATTTGTGTAACACATCATCTATAATAGCCGTCGGGAAATTCAATTCCCATTAATTCTTTCACATAGGTTGTCAGTGGGATCGGACAGACTCGCTTATATGTGCTTTCGCTCATCGTACATATATCGCTACCCGAGTCAAAAGCGCTGATATGACCTCGTTCTCTACTCGAATCTCCTTAAAGACACGATTGTACATTTGCTGGACTAGCTGTTGTGGGACCGATGCCTCATTCTTTTTATCTTTATTTTGCCCTTGTTACTGATTTGCTTTGTGTCCCAACTGATCGCATTTAAAACATTTTATCTCTTTCTGAACACAAGCTCTAGCGAGATGACCTTTTCCTCCGCACTTGAAACATCTGGGATCATCAGACCTACTCTTCTGTTTCTTACTCTCGTATCCCAATTAGTAAGGCCTTCTTGACTATTTACGAACAATTTCGCCGCTCCTTTCAGCAACGTCTACTATTTACGAACTTCTGCAACGCGTTCCACTGTACTGTCTCGGCAGTGCTCTCAAAATCTGAAAGCCAATCATTGATATCCGTATGTTGACTGCCATCAAACTCTACAAGTTAATCCCGAATATCTTTTAATGTAAACGCCATTCTACTTGTTGCCTCTAGCTGCTCACTCAGACTCTCTAGACTCAGATCTGTTGTATCCTCATACAAGGACTCTTCACTAACCCCTGACTCAAAATACGAAATAAGTCTGTCAATTCCGCTTTATTCCTTTGGTTCTTAAACTGTACTCTTTAAGTTTTCTCTCTTAAGCTCCACTACGGTAAGTTGTGCGATCACGTCGGGCAACATAGATAATCACTATAAAAATAATCTTAAATTAGTGCTTAAATATTTGGTTTAGTATTTACGAATATGCTTAACTTTACTTAAAATATATTTTCTCTTATTCTTTAATCACTATATATCTTGACCATCGATATATTTTGCTTTGTTTATATTACTCTTACTCTGCCTCTCTTTATTAATACTTGCGCCGACGTCTTCGTTACGTAGTTCTTCTTACGTCGTTTCTCTGCCCTGCACCCGAACACACGTCTGATGGATGATGCCGACGCCCGTGTATATGGATGCCGCTGGTTGGCCTGGTCTGCTTCGTTTTTCCTTGTTGATCTGTTTGAATGATAAGATTGTTGTGGTTCATTACCGTTTGGGACGAAAGTGGCAGGTCTAATTAAATTATTTGGGTTGGACATTTTGACAAAGTTTTGTTTAGTTGAGATTTCAGTTGAAGGAATTTTAGAGATATGAATTGATTGTGTTTTATAATTATTAATAAATTCAATGTGTTTATATGTAGTGTGTAACTAACTGTGTTGATGTTTAATAACTGGATCGAATTAATGTGAATGATCACTTTAATTTTTGTATATTTTGTTTGAGAACCAGCTACTGGTTTTGCCCTTCCTTCTATTCTGGAGGGTCCTTGTAGGATACGCAGAATTGGGTTTTTTTATACCACTTGCAATAATTTGCATCAGCAGTTTTATTAAACCCGTACTCGAAGAGTAAAACGGTATATTGTATTTGTGGTAAAAGTGGATGTGTGTACCATTGAGAAGGAATAATTTCCGACCCTATAAAGTATATATATTCTTAATCAGCATCAATAGCCGAGTCGATATAGCCCTGTCTGTCCGTCCGTCCGTCCGTCTTGTTTGTCGCCCATTGCTCGAAGGCTATAAGAGCTAGAGCAACCAAATTTTGTTTCCACACTGATGTGATATCTTACTCCTAGAAAAATGTTTCAAAATTTTACCGCGCCCACTTCCGCCCCACAAAGGACGCACATCTGTGGCGTCCACAATTTTGAATATAACAAAAACTAAAAACAGAATCATACAGAAAGACCATATCTATCAGGGGCCCAAATCTGAATCGGATCGGACCATTAATATAGCCACAATACAGAACGAGAAAGAACGTACGGAGTCGCTTCGAACGCGACTCTACTTTTATACCCGTACTCAGTCAGTACACATGTGATTTATGTGGAATTTTAAAATGTTTTATCATTTTTACATTTTACATTTTTTTGCTACATCTGTCATCGACATCTACATCTACATCATCTACATCAGTTCTCACAACAACACACGTACACTGCACGAGGCAGCATGTTTGAGCGTGGTGTGTGTGTGAGAGAATCTGCAACCACAATCAACCACAATAAATGACTTATGTTGCAGGGTGGGGAATTGCTTCTGAAAATTCATTTGATCATTGTGGCTACAATAATGATCCGATCTGAACCAAATTCGGGAATCTGGTAGATATGGTCATTCTCTACAAAACTGCATTTTTATTTTTTTTCTATCTTCAAAATTGTGGATTTTCGTCTTTTGTGGGGCGGAAGGGGGCGGGGCGAAATTTTGAAATACACTTGTTCAGGTTTTGTATCACAGGAGTCTTGGCCAAAAGTTTGGTTGCTCTAGCTCTTATAGTCTCTGAGATCAGGCGTTCATATTTACGAAAAAACCAAATCGACTCGATTTTGTGTGAGTGCGAAAGGGATGGAGCGAAGTTTTTCGTATATTTGCCTCTATTGTGGCTATATTAATGATCCGATCCGATTCAGATTTGGGCCCTGATAGATATGGGCTGTCTCTATGATTCTGCGTTTTAGTTTTTGTTATTTTCAAAATTGTGGCCGCCACAGATGTGCGCCCTTTGTGTGGGGCGGAAGTGGGCGGGGCGAAATTTTGAAAAACTTTTCTAGAGTGAGATATCACATCAGACTGGATAAAAGTTTGGTTGCTCTAGCTCTTATAGCCTTCGAGCAATGAGTGAAAAACAAGACCGACGGACAGACGGACGGACAGACATGGCTATATCGACTCGGCTATTGATGCTGATCAAGAATATATATACTTTATGGGGTCGGAAACGCCTCCTTCTGTGTGTTACACACATCCGCTTTTACCACAAATACAATATACCCTATTACTCTTCGAGTACGGGTATAAAAACTTCGCTCCATCTCTTGCGCACTCACACAAAAACGAGACGATTTGGTTTTCGTACAAATGAACGCCTGGTTCTCAGAGACTATAAGAGCTAGAGCAACCAAACTTTCTGTCCACAACTCCTGTGATACCGAACCTGAACAAGTGTATTTCAAAATGTCGCCCCGCCCCCTTCCGCCCCCTCGAAAAGACGAGACCCACAATTTTGAAGATAGGAAAAACGAAAAAATGCAGTATTGTGAGAATGACCATATCTACCAGATTCGAATTTGGTTCAGATCGGATCATTATTGTAGCCACAATGATAAAATGAATTTTCAGCAGCGAGTTTCCTTGCGGGGGTTGCCGTAGGGTTCCCGCAACAAAATATACATTTTTTATTAGGGTTGATGGCAGCAGCGCTTCAGCGGCTGCTACTGATTCTCTCACACTCCCACTCACGCTCACAGGCTCTGCCTCGTGCGGTGTACGTGTGTTGTTGTGAGAACTGATGTAGATGTAAATGACAGATGCAGCAAACAAATGTAAAATGTAAATACTGATAAAACATTTCAAAATTCCACATAAATCACATGTGTACGGGTATAAAGTAGAGTCGCGTTTACAGCGACTCCGTACGTTCTTTCTCGTTGTTGTATTGCAATAATGTAGTAACTATTTAATGATTGATGTACACTATTGCATTTAATTCCGGACGAGCCCCCATAAATGTAGGAGATAATTTATTTAACATTCTTTCTTTATTTTTAACATTCTTTTATTTTAGAGATATTTAATGTAAGTTTAATGAAGGTAAGTTCTTTTTTCTTTCTCCAAGCCGAGCACGCACACCCTCATCTCTCCCGACATACACTACTTTCCCGCCGATAACTCGATTTCCTTCTCTACCTACTCAACTCTGTGTTCCTCCACTCGATTCATATTAGTGGCACTCCTACTTATGCTTTTCCTACATATCTTATTGAGGATAAGGATAGGTGTCTGTAAACTGTTTGATGGAATTCTTCCACTGTCTGTTCAGGAGTTTGGGTTATTGTAGTCATTTGGTATTCTAATGTGCTAGTGTCACGTATGTCCGCGTAATGTAATGTAAGACTTTTTATACCCGTACTCGAAGAGTAAAAGGGTATATTGTATTTGTGCTAAAAGTGGATGTGTGTAACATAGAGAAGGGGTAATTTCCGACCATATAAAAGTATATATATTCTTGATCAGCATCAATAGCCGAGTCGATATAGCCCCTGTCTGTCCGTCCGTCTGTCCGTCTGTCCGTCTTGTTCGTCGCCCATTGCTCGAAGGCTAAAAGAGATAGAGCAACCAAATTTTTTCAGACTGATGTGTTCTCTCACTCCTAGAAAAAAGTTTAAAATTTCCGCCCCGCCCACTTCCGCCCCCCCACAAAAGGCGCATATCTGTGGCGTCCACAATTTGGAAAAAATAACAAAAAACTAAAAATGCAGAATCATAGAGACATCCCATATCTATCAGGGGGCCCAAATCTGAATCGGATCGGATCATTAATATAGCCACAATAGACATAAACATACGCAAAAACTTCGCTCCATCCCTTTCGCACTCACACAAAATCGAGTCGATTTGGTTTTTGTATTTTTGTGTAGCCTGGATCTCAGAGACTATAAGAGCTAGAGCAACCAAACTTTTGGCCAAGACTCCTGTGATACCAAACCTGAACAAGTGTATTTCGAAATTTCGCCCCGCCCCCTTCCGCCCCCACAAAAGACGAAAATCCACAATTTTGAAGATAGAAAAAAAATAAAAATGCAGTTTTGTAGAGAATGACCATATCTACCAGATTCCCGAATTTGGTTCAGATCGGATCATTATTGTAGCCACAATGATCAAATGAATTTTCAGCTTCGAGCTGTCCCCTTCCACTTGCGCCGTAAAGTCATTTTATTGGGGTTGATTGTCGCTGCACACACACACTCACGCTCAAACATGCTGCCTCGTGCAGTGTACGTGTGTTATTGTGAGAACTGATGTAGATTATGTAGATGTAGATGTCGATGACAGATGTAGCAAAAATGTAAAATGTAAAACTGATAAAACATTTTAAAATTCCACATAAATCACTGAGTACGGGTATAAAAGTAGAGTCGCGTTCGAAGCGACTCCGTACGTTCTCTCTCGTTAACATATGTAGCTTCCCAATTTAGGGGAATAGTGTATGACTTTAGCGCGATATCTGCAGTAGCTGTTATTTAATTTCGAATAGTTTGTAATATGCCGAAATATTTTGGAGTTTTTTCCATGATCCAAACTCAGATGGGTTTCCCGAAAATTCGCGTAAAGTTTTCACTATATCGGGCACTCTGTCTAGGTCTGCAGGATTTCCTGATGTTCTGGCCTAATTTCGTGTGGTTCTGCACTAGCGAAATCAAAAGTAGGATTCTGAGATTGTTGTATCCAAGGATGGCAATGATTCATTTAATATTTGTCTAATGAGTGAAGTTATTTGGGCTATTCTACTTCTGTTTGAATGAGAAGATTGTTGTGGTTCATTACCGTTTGGGACGATAGTGGCAGGTCTAATTAAATTATTTGGCTTTCAGTTGAAGGAATTTTAGAGATATGAATTGATTGTGTTTTATAATTATTAATAAATTTAATGTTTTTATATGTAGTGTGTAATTGTGTTGATAATTAATTAATTAATAACTTAAATCGAATTAATGTGAATGATCAATTTAATTTTGTGTATTTTGAGAAATGAGCTGAGTCTAGATTTGGCACTTTTGGTGGAGTCGGGTAGCTCGTTGGGAATCCTGGAGTTGTGAAACTCTGTGGAAATTGGGGCGTGTGTGTTGCTTCCGCAGAAATCGATCGGCGATCAGGTGTATGGTGTTTGTTTTGTTGGTGTATAGATTATATATGACAAAGTAACTTAGTGCTATGAATATGAATATGTATATGAATGTAACGGGCCTGGTCCCAGGGTTCGTTACACCCCACCCTTGGCCCAAGTGGCCACTGTCGTTATCGTTGCGTTGCGGGCGTAGGGCCCGCGGGATCCTTCCGACGTGTTTTGGCGTTTCTATTGGTGGTTTTCCGTCGTCAGGGGTCGTTGTGGTCGCTGGTGTCGTTTGCTTCCTCAGCAGGGGTCGCTGTCAACGTGTCGTGGTACTCTTTCAGGTCGTTGATATTGCGACTTTCAGTTTCCGACTTCCGGGGTGTTGCAATTTGACGATATTTGTTGACGCGAAACCTTTGACTTTGTATGGTCCATCATATTTTGGGGCCAATTTCGCAGCGAAACCGTCGGCTGCGTTGGAGATGGTGTTGTCTGATCAGTAGTAGTTGACCCACCGTGGGTCGGCATAGTCATCGGCGGAGATTGTAGTGATGGGATTGTTCTTGACTTGCCCGATGAATGTTGTTCCGCACTATCGCGAATACTTCTTTGAGTCGGGTTGCCTTAGTGTGGGCTGTGTCAGAGGGGCTTCCTGTCCCTGGTGTAACTTCGTCGTATAGTGCTCCAGGTAAGCGAGGTTCTCTCCCGTGTAGCGGGAAGGCGGGGCTGAATCAGTTGTTTCGAGACACTGGGTTAATTGCCAGTGATATTTCGGGTACGAGTTCGTCCCATGTGTTTTGATGATCCTCCACGAATTGTGCAATCATGGTCTTCACTGTTCGATTGGCCCGTTCCGTAGGGTTTCCTGAGGGCAATACGGTGCGGTTTGTTTATATGTAGTGTGTAATTGTGTTGATAATTAATTAATTAATAACTTAAATCGAATTAATGTGAATGATCAATTTAATTTTGTATATTTTGTTTGAGAACCAGCTGCTGATTTTGACCTTCTATTCTGGAGGGTCCTTGTAGGATTCGCAGAATTGGGTTTTTCATACCGCTTGCAATAATTTGCATCCGCATCTTAATCAGCATCAATAGCCGAGTCTATACATAAAACCCTGTCTGTCCGTCCGTCCGTCCGTCCGTCTTGTTTGTCGCCAATTGGCGACCCGCCCCCACAAAGGGCGCACATCTGTGGCGTCCACAATTTTAAAGATAACAGACAACTTTCAAAATCTTAAACGGCGACACTTTAGTGCTCCTAGGCGGCGACAATTTATGAACTGTTGCACTTGTAAGATACCTATCTCAGGCTGAGGTAGGCTCATTCTGTCAGGATTTTCTACAAGAAATTTTTGTAGTATTGCTGGAACTTTGGGGCAAGGCTTGGCCGTGAGACCGAAAGTGGAGCGGGCGTAGAGTCTGGTTACCGTGTAGGTAGTTTGGTAATCGCACTTGGCGATGAAAAAGGAAAAATGCTGACACCTGAGTTTTGGTGTGTGCGGTAATATGTTTTAGGTCACCTGATTTGTGTTCGCGCTCGGCGAAGAAATGATGACACTTCGTTGAGTTTGTTTTGATGGGTTTTCTTTAATGCTTTTTATTGTATTTATTTAATTGTCTTTGTGTTGTGTGGTTCTTGTTATGGACTTGTTCTAGTAGCCACGGCGGATGGACTGCCGTTACTGTTTAGGATAGGCGATGGACTGCCGTTACGGTTAAGGATAGGCGATGGGCTGCCCTGATTGATCGAGGGCTCGGGCTATTTAAGGCCGATCTCGATGGCTGAGTCCGCAAGTTTGTGGTTACGGAAGTGGTGTCGATTTCTCTACTCGTGCCACCGGCCCGGTCATTGCCTCGGTTGCACCGAGAAATGAGCTGAGTCTAGATTTGGCACTTTTGGTGGAGTCGGGTAGCTCGTTGGGAATCCTGGAGTTGTAAAACTTTGTGGAAATTGGGGCGTGTGTGTTGCTTCCGCAGAAATCGATCGGCGCGTGTGACTTGGAAATTTACAGAGTCAGGTGTATGGTGTTTGTGTTGTTGGTGTATGATTATATATGACAAAGTAACTTAGTGCTATGAATATGAATATGTATATGAATGTAACGGGCCCTGTCCCAGGGTTCGTTACACCTTTCTTCCGGAATTGGAGTTGGCGCGGGCCACTGTCGTTATCGTTGCGTTGCGGGCGTAGGGCCCGCGGATCCTTCCGACGGGTTTTTGGCGTTTCTATTGGTGGTTTTCCGTCGTCAGGGGGTCGTTGTGATCGCTGGTGTCGTTTTGCTTCCCTCAGCAGGGTCGCTGTCCAACGTGTCGTGGTACTCTTTCACAGGTCGTTGATATTTGCGACTTTCAGTTTCCGACTTCCGGGGATTGTTGCAATTTGACGATATTTGTTGACGCGAAACCTTTGACTTTGTATGGTCCATCATATTTTGGGGCCAATTTCGCAGCGAAACCGTCGGCTGCGTTGGAGAGGTGGTGTTGTCTGATCAGTAGTAGTTGACCCACCGTGGGTCGGCATAGTCATCGGCGGAGATTGTAGTGATGGGATTGTTCTTGACTTGCCCGATGAATGTTGTTCACTATCGCGAATACTTCTTTGAGTCGGGTTGCCTTAGTGTGGGCTGTGTCCAGAGGGCTTCCTGTCCCTGGTGTAACTTCGTCGTATAGTGCTCCAGGTAAGCGAGGTTCTCTCCCGTGTAGCAGGAAGGCGGGGCTGAATCAGTTGTTTTCGAGACACTGGGTTAATTGCCAGTGATATTTCGGGTACGAGTTCGTCCCATGTGTTTTGATGATCCTCCACGAATTGTGCAATCATGGTCTTCACTGTTCGGTGGCCCGTTCCGTAGGGTTTTCCTGAGGGGGCAATACGGTGCGGTGTGTTGCAGATCCACACCGGCTGTTTGCATAAACGTGCGGAACGAGCGGCTGGTGAACTGCGTTCCATTGTCACAGACGAATCGTTTTGGTACGCCAAAGTTACTTAGAATGCGTTCCCGAAAAGCTAGCTCTAGGCTAGCTGTGGTAGCTTTCTTAAGTGGCACTAGTTCGGTCCATTTTGAGAAGGTGTCTGAAGAATACCAGCAGCATGGTGTTCCCTCGTTTTGATCGGGGAAGTGGCCCTACGAGGTCGGCGCATAGTGTGGCGAAAGGTTCCTCTGCCCTGCGGGTAAGCATCCTACCCACGGAGCTTGCGTTGCAGTGCCTTAAACTTTTGGCAGCTCAAACGGCTGCGTACGTATTTCCGCACATCTCGATATAGGCCGGCCAATAGTATCGTTGTGTTATCCGTGTGATGGTTTTCCGAATGCCGAGGTGGCCTGCCGTTGGCTGATCATGGCATTCCTTGAGGCGTCGGTCTTTTGGGACACAGAGTTTCCATGACACGTAGTCGAGATCGTCGCTCCGTCGGCTGACATAGGCGATGACGCGTTCTATCCTTCGATCTCCTGCGTGAGTACGGCGCCTATCGAGGGTGCGTAACTCGCATCGGTTTGTAGTGAAAAGTTGACGTTGAAATCGGGGCAAGCAAGTACGGGGCGGTCGTGAGTAGTTGTTTTAGTTGGTCGAAGGCTGCTTGTTGATCTGCGGTCCATGTCCATGTTTGTCCTATCTTGAGTAGCTGAGACATTGGTTGGACTTCTGTAGCAAAGTTTGGCACGAATCTTCGGTACCAGGATGCCATTACGATGCACAGACGTAGTTCTTTTAGGTTCGTGGGTGGTGGGTTCTTTAACGGCAGCAATCTTGTCGGGGTCCGTGTGGATACCTTCTTCGCTGATGACGTGACCAAGATATTTGATCCAGCTTTGGAAAAAGGTGCACTTTTCGCGTTTATCCGCAGGTTCGCTTTTCGAAGCGAGAGGACTATTGCCAGGTTGTGTAGGTGGTCCTCGAAGTCTCGTCCGACGATGACAATGTCGTCTAAATATGCGAATGCGTGGGGTTCCATGTCGGCACCGATCACGGTATCAGGGCCCGTTGGAATGTTGCTGGTGCAGAGTGTAATCCGCGGGGCATCACTTTCCATTGATAGAAGCCTCTGCCGGGGGAACGTGAAGGCGGTGGCTTCTCGACTTCCGCTGGCCATGGGTATTTGCCAGTATCCGTTCTTCAGATCGAGGGTGGTTATGAAGCGTGCGTTCTGTAGGCGCTCAAGATGTAGTTGATTCTGGGCAGTGGGTATGCGTCAGGAATAGAGTGAGTGTTGAGTTGTCGGTAGTCCACGCACATGCGCCATTTGCCGTTCTTTTTTACGTACGAGTACGATGGGAGCGCTGTGCGGGCTTCGTGAGGGTTCGATGAGACCTTCCTGGATCAGTTGGTTGGACTTTTGCTCGTCGATAATCCGCATCATGGCTGGGTTCTTTGGGTAGTACCTCTGTTTGATGGGTCGATTATCCCTCATGACGATGGTGTGCTCGGCTATGTTGGAGGTCCCGTGGAGATTATGGAACTTTGGAAGTTCTGTGTCCAGAAATTCTTGGATCTATGGTGCTATGTCCGGCGGCCAGGGATCGGAGATCAGTTCTGGGTCTGGTTCGGTAAGATCGGGGGTGTCGGGGTCCTTTGGATGGCTTGGGTCTTCTAGGAGGATAGTTGTGTCGAATGCGCTAGGGTGTTCGGTCCTACGTGGGTAGTCGCTTATGTGGGCGACGATCGGGGTATACGTTGGCCGTGAGTGGCGTAGTTTCGTGGGTCTGGCGGTATACCTGGGTCATGTCTCCAGATCGATGTATGGCCAGGCGGGTCTCAGTGACGACTCTATTTTCGTAGCAACGACTTGTTTGGGCGACGAAGATTTCGGACGTGGTGTTAGGCATGGCGTGGTGCATGGCGCTAGTGGGCACGTCAGTACGCGAAAAGGTACTCCAGTGGGTTGGCGAAGATCGGGGTGGCGTCGGCCGTGGGTACGACAGGGCTACGGTCGGTGTTTCGGGGGGTCATCGGGCTAGATTCCGGTTCCGAGTGGGGAGGTTCCGTGGATATTAGTTCGATGGTTGGACCCGACCAGCAGGGGATTTGCGTGGCTGTTTCCCTCGTGGTTTTGGTTGTTGCACTGTTGCTGCCGTTGTCGTTGTTGTTGCTCGGGGCTGGTTGTTGTCTCTGAGGGCGTCCGTGGGTTCACCTTCTCCGTTGCGGGTAGGGTGCATGGGTGCGCGGTGGCTGAACTTTGACCTGGGCTTCCTGTGTCGAGCGGGTTCAAGTTCGTTGGGGTTTGTCTCGTGTGTGAGATCCTTGTGGTGGGTTCTAGGGGTGCGTGTGCCCCGTAGTTTGTTTTGGTCCTGGGCTTCCTGTGTGTCGCGCGCCTGGTTCAAAGTGTGTTGGTTCTTGTCTCATGTGTGAGATCCTCGTGGTGTGTTTGGGATGTGTGATCCCTGTGGTTGGCTTAGGACGCGGGTGCTCCGTAGTGGCCGTGGGATTCGTTTTCCCGTTTGCTGGGTTTCAATTTACCGGTGCTTGTTTCGGATTCGTGTTTTCCGTTGTGGGCCGGTGCTTTGCTAGTGCTTTGGTTGGTTTCGGTTTCGTATTATTCGTTGCATTATTGGGTGCCGTCTTCTTTGCGGTAGGTCGGGGAAATGTGTTCGCTGTGGTTGGTTTCGGGGTCGTATTCTTCGTTGCGGTATGGGTGCCGTATTCTTTGTGGTAGGTCGGGGACGTGTATTCGCGGCGGTTGACCTAGATTTCTTGTTGCTGAGGTTGGTGACTTGTACGTGATTGGATTGAACTGACGGTGGCGTTGGCGTGAGGTGGCGATCTTGTAGCTTTAGCAGCGTGGTGCCGCATTGGATCGTCGTTTCGATAGCACATAGGAAGTCCATGCCGACTATAACTTGCTCCAGCATGTTTGGTAGGACCAGGGTGGGATTTGAACCTCTCGTTGATCCAGCTTGATGTGCGCCAGTAGAACTTGTGTGAACTCTCTGACTGAGCCGTCTGCCAGGCGTATGCGGGGGCATGCATCTTGCAGGTTGGAGTTGTTGTTTAGTTGTCGGGGCCAGGTTTCGCTGACGAAACTTCGAGGGACCTTGGTGTCGATAATTGGCCTCCGTTGTTTGTCCTCCTATTGTTTTGCGATCAAATGGAAGAAC
>WIOZ01000016.1:0-46865 GCA_009664405.1 Drosophila bifasciata
AGGTGCTGTTTTTTTTTGGGGGTTGGGCGGAAATGGAGACCTTTGCGAAAAGTGGCTAGAGGGCAATTGTAGCACTTAATCGCGGATTTTCTGTTAAATATGGCACTTGCGCGGAATGGTGGAATGCGGTATTTAATTGATTTGGTATTTTGTTGATGTGCGTATATGGCAGAGTTGGGACAACTATGCAAATAAATGTATAAATATTTAATTAAAAACTACATGTAGATGGATGGATACTTTTATTGTTGCTGAATGTGTATATGTTTATATGTTTTTTAATTCCATTTATTTAATTGATCTACTTTACTTAACTATTTACAATAAGGTGACATGGTGACATGGCTATGCGCGAGCCCGACAAGTGTGGTACGGCCGCGAAGCAATGCTTCACAAAAAGTGGAGGCGTCGCTTAGCCTTTGCTGCTCCTTCTCTGGCGCTCAACAGCGCGCAGTTCCGTCATAATCGCAGCCGCGAAGTTACTGGTCGCCTCCCAGTTACCTGGGGACTCAGCATGTACTGCACCAGGTTGTGCTTGGATATCGCCCCACCCATACCGAAGCTGGTGACGCCGCAAAACCCGCACGCAAATATTGAATGTTCGGCGTCCTCCTCCACGTTGTGTCCGCACCATGAGCACTCTGGTGTGTCCATGCCCGAAGCGGTGCAGATACTTGCGAAAACAGCCGTGGCCGCTGAGTAGCTGGAGTTAGGTAGAAATTTACCTGGCCGTGCTTGACAACCCACTCTTCGATGGATGGGATGAGTTGGTGAGTCCAACGACCCTTGGGGGGACCTATCCCAACGTTGTTGCTGCTAACTTCCGGAGGCTCTGCTGCTTGGTAAGCCTTGCGCACCTGCCGTTTGTCCGCTGTTTCCATGCTCCGCCATGCGCGTGGTCCCGATGGTAGGTGCACCGCCTCCGCTAGAACTCAAATGGTGCTATTCCCGCCATACGTGAGCAGCATCGTCCGAGACTGTTCGGAAGGCACTGACTATTCGGAAGTGAAGAGAGTCGGTGAGTCGCAGGCCTCTGGTGTAGCTCGCTGTCTTTAGGGCCTTTGTCCAGATTGGCGCCGCGTAAAGCATCACCGATCTCGTCACACCTCGATAGGATATGTTTATATGTGTATGTATTTACTTGCACTTGAGTGTACTAGTGTAAATTTTATTGGGGTAGGGCGCGGATGGAATGCTCTTGGAGATATGTATATTAATGTAGGTGTGTGTGGATTTATTTGCATTCGGAGCGTGCCAATATATATTTTATTGGGGTAGGGATGGAACGGAACGCACTGAAGAAATATTATTGTATGTGTGTGTATGTACGCAAGCCGCTCTCATGGGCTGGAATGTGCGTACATACATAGGCGCGGAATGCACTTTTATTTAATATATTTTATTAATTAATTAATTATTTTGTTAAGTAATTTGTCCGCGAGTATGGACGGACACAAGGAACCGAAGAACTACCGTAGCACTGGCAATTCGAAGTGAATTAGCGGAGAACGGCCGGAATTGCCGATAATATGGCGGTGGCGAAGTTTGAAGCAACACGGATAACGGAGTTAGCGAGAGTACATATATAAGACTATATATATGTAAATTTCCGGTCGCGGCACTTGGAACTTGCGGAATTTTCTCTGGAGCACAAACCGCGAAATAGAGGCGGTGTATGGTAAAAGGAGGCAAGCGTACTTTATCTTGTGATTTCCTGGTGAAGGCGATGCCGCGCTCGAAGGCTGGAGAAGTTGCTATGGGAAGCAGAAGTATCCGGCTCGAAGGACCAATATTTGGAGCCAAGGGCGTCGTGCTTTTTCCAACAAAAGTCCAAATGTTCAGGTCAATTCCAAAAGAAAGCCGGGGTCGTCAAGGTGTATTCAATTTATTGGTATGTTATATTTATGTACAAGGTGTACACGCGTGCGAAGATGCCCGTGTCGCTTGGGGTGAGCAAGCGTAAATAACTGCCGAGGCTGCTGGGAGCGAGAGCGCGATCGGGAGCGTGATCGTGGGCGGGAGCGTGCCCGTGGTGAGATCAAGCGCGAAGAGCGTCGCCGGGGAAAAGTGCTCTAAGTATGAGGGGCGCGAGCGAGAGCAGCCGCTTGCGTAGCTGGACTGCTAACGGTGAAGTGTGGCTGGAATGCCCACAGAGCGGTAGCCCCGCCAGCGCCGTCCCCACTCTGAACAGGTGCCGTATAGGTAACCGCGGCGGATGGACTGCCGTTTGGTTCTCGTCTGATGGACTGCCGTTTGGTGCTCGGCTGATGGACTGCCCTGATTGATCAAGTGCTCGAGGTTATTTAAAGGCCGATCTTGCCGGGGCTGAGTCCGCAAGTTTGTATTGACGAAGTGGTGTCGAGTTCTGGTGGAGTGCCACCGACACGGGATCATTACCTAGGTTGCACCGGAAAATGAGCTTGCGGTAGTTTTGGCACTTTGGTCATTGACTCGGTTGCACCGACAGACAGACTAACAGACGGTTTGACCCGGGTGAGATCCTTTGGTGGGTTTTGACTCAGGTTGTACCGAGAAATGAGCTGAAATCAGTTCTATGAAACTCGGGGAAACATTTGGCGCGTGTGTCAATTATACCAGAATCGATCGGCGCGTGGGGGCTTACAGAAAGGTGTACTGAGTTTGTGTTGTTGTATGTATGACCCGTAACTTTGTGCGATGAATATGTTCTCTTAAATAACGAATGTAACTGGTCCCATGGGGGGTTCGTTCACAATGGTGATTGGTCGGAAAGGACCTTGCCGCCGTGAAAAAACCTCATCAATTAGACTATCAAAGCCGTTCGAGTCACACAAAAGCGGTTGCAGGTTTTAAACGAGCTCGCGGCTCACAAGACGGAGAAGGTGCTCATATCGAGCGGAAAGCGGTTGAGACAGCCATGGTGCGGGTGGTGAGAGCAACGTGGTTGGAAAGCAAGCTATGCAACATCAGGAAATTGCGTGCGCGTTCCGGACCATTTCGGACGAAACAGCGCTGGTCATCGCCGGCCAAATTCCTCTCGAGGAGTTGATTGGAGTGCTGCACAACGCCACGCCGAGGCGGCGAAGCGCTAAGCACCAAGGCCGAGCTTAAGGCTGGGAATTAAAGGAGCAGCTTATTTGCTGGCAGAACGGTTAGCGAACACGCAAAAAACGAAAAAGGCAAGGACGGGCGCACCCTCTTCCCACGCTTCTTGCGTGTGCTGGAGTTGAAAGAGTGAACGGACGGGTAAAATTACTACCTCATAAAAGGCTCTGAGCGGTCATGGTTGCCTCCGGAGCTATCTCAAGCGCTGCCCGAGTGCGGCACTGCATAGTGGAGGACGCTCAGCACGTCCATTTCGTGTGTTGCAAAAAAGTTCGGCTGCGTATGGCGGCATTCAGCTGGCTGGAAGCCGTAACAGGGATCCCGTGCGTGGAAAATCTGTCTGGTGCTGTTGATGCTGGCGGACCGCAGTATTCGGAAGGCGGCCGCGGTACTCTCTGCCAGCGTAATGAAACCGCTCGGGTCTATTATGAGGCGGCGTAGCAGACGGGTAGGCGTCCACGCTGGCGAAGCAATGCGTTGCGCCAAAATCCCAATCAGTCCCTTGGGCGAAAAGTGGGCGGGGCGAATTTTGAAAACATTTGTAGGGTGGGATTTCATACCAGCGTGGGAACAAAATTTGGTTTCTCTAGCTCTTATAGCCTGCCGGCCTGGGGCGATAAACAAGACGGACGGACGGACGGGTTATACATACTTTATGGGATCGGAAGCGATTCGCTTCTCTGGCCACACACACATCCACTTTTACCAAAAATACAATCTACGGAGCTTCTAGTCTTCGACTACGGGTATACAAACTAAAGGGACTGCTCACGAACGATCTTGAATCTCTCACTTGCCGTCTCGCTTGCCACTCGCTGTGCTCACACGAAGGCTCCGATAAACAAAAGAAGAACCGGAGCTGTACCTGGAACTTATATTATACCTACTAAGAATCATAGTGACTGGTGCTTTTACGTCAGCAAAAATATCGTCAATTATGGCACACAACAAAATGACAACCAGGTTAGTTTAGATTAGGTTTAAACAGGGCTGCTCGGTGTTGACAGCCAATGATGCCACACTCGGTGGGATATCGTCCATGGTGCCTAGGGAGGTTTCGCCGAACCACACCGTGGCCTCTATAAAACATCAGAGCCTCTCCAGAAACATGTTCCCAGGCTGTCCGGTGAACTGATGGCGCTGCCGCGGATTCGGTGACGCCTTTCCAGAAGTGGATCACAGGCCAGTGCTGGATGCTCTCTATTTCCGGAGGCCGTCCTGCAGCTGCGGCATCTGTCATAGTGGGGCAGTCTGTATCGAGATGGCCATGTGGCCGCAACACCAGTGCCCGTTAGAACCCCGGTCGGGGTGTTCGCACCTGACTTTTACATGAAGCCTGGGGAAGTCTTGCGAACGTTTATGGTCATGGAGTAGTGGCCAGGGGCGACATGGATCGTCCAGTTTGTTGTGTTCCACCGTCTGTCTGATATCGTCCTGCAAGATGAGTCTCGTAGTGGCCTCCGTATTTCGCTGACTGCGCCCGCCAATGGCTTCTGGAAACCCATTTGTACTTTGTACTCGTTCGCACTTTCGTTGTCGTCGATGTCGGTGAAAACATGCGAACCCAGAGAGTGTGATTGTTGTGCGTCTTGTCCGGATCTGGTACGCTGGTGCACCGTATCACGTACGAGTCTGCTCGTGGTCTCGCATGAAAATGGGCTTTGCTGCCTCTTGACTGTGGTGTGATTGTTATGTTCCCGAAGGTATCTCAAAGGTGTAAACCAACTTTTGACGTTTTGCCATACTGCGTATATCTCTTCCTGGAATACACTGCACCAGTCTGGTAGTCTTAGGGAAATGTTGGTAGCTATTTCTTTTGAAGATTCGAGCTCCTGTCCCTTCGGCTGTTACGCTTTGACCCGTTTGAATGGAGCGCACGTTCTGCCCAAAAGCAGCGTTACGCATCCAGTCCTCTATGTCCGGTATGTGTCCTTTAAAATTTCGTTTCCATGAAAGCTCCGAGACACAGTAGTCGCTCCGTTCACCCTTTCCACTTTAAGGTAGAGGTCAATGTGCTCCAGGTTTAGCATGGTGTCCAGAGCAGCCTGTGGGAGTGGATTTGAGAGATCCAGTGACCCCAAGGCATGCCGTCCGTTGGACTTGACGGAGGTTCTTAAAGGTGGCATTTGGTGTTGGCCGCTTCCCACACACCAAGCTTCCGTACGTCAGAATGGGTCTTATTACCTCTGTATACATCCAATGGATGATGTGCGGTTGTACACCTCATGTTCGTTTAGGCCCCAAGACCCCAAAGGTCTTCTAAATATGTAGAAAGCAGCCATTGCCTTTTTTTCTTCCTTTCCTCCGTGTTTTCTCTTCCAGGAGAGTTTGCTTCGTCTAGGATGACACCAGATACTTGGCTTCGTTCGATAACTCAAAGCGTCGTTCCACCAATTTCTGGTCGTTTGAAGTTTGCCATCTTACATTTTCGTGAGAACAACACCAGTTCTGTCTGTGGGGATTAACCCCCAGACCGTTTTGGTGTGCCCAGCTCGCGGTCGTTCATAGTGCAGATTCAGAAGATCACTGATTGTAGGTAGGAACTTACCCGTTACCAGTATCACTAGATCATCCGCATAGGCCACGACCTTATATCCGCTCCTCCCCGACTGAAGGAGAGGTGGAGTTAGGCGTGCTGAGCTCCGCTGAACACTTGTCTGTCGGGCTTAGTTTTTATGTATAGATCAATCCAGCCTCTCCATCGTTTTAGGCAAAAACGTCATTGGCGGAAACTCCCTTT
Source organism: Drosophila bifasciata (assembly GCA_009664405.1). Taxonomy (NCBI): domain Eukaryota; kingdom Metazoa; phylum Arthropoda; class Insecta; order Diptera; family Drosophilidae; genus Drosophila; species Drosophila bifasciata. The sequence continues at coordinate 5,825 of WIOZ01000016.1, forward strand.
GGACTAGCGTGACAAGATCGGTGATGCTCTATGCGGCGACGGTTTTGGTCAACGGCCTTTTAAAATGGCTGACTACGCCCGAGGACTAGTATCCACTTATCTAGTATCTGCGGGTGCTCATGGTGCGGACGAGGAGTTGAGGAGGATGCCCAGCACGTAATTTTCTCGTGCAGCAAATTTGCCGAAAACAAAGTATTCTTGAGTCGCCCTGGGTGGTGCCATTACCACTCAGATGGTGGTGCTGCTCATGCTCCAGTCTCGGAGCACTGGGAAGCGGCTAGCAACTTCGCGGCGTCTGTCACGACAAAACTGCGCGCTGTTATGGCGAAAGAAGGGAGCGAATAGCCAGAAGGCGAGGACCCCAGATGTGCGAAGCAATGCTTCACGGCCGTACCGCTTATGAACGACGCGCCCAGCCAGATCCATTAACAACTCTGAACATACATATTACATACGTACATTTGGTTCTTTAACCCAAGCTGCGGTGTATTAACACTTACATACTTCTGCACATACATACATAACAGCTGCTGCACCAGGTGCATTATTTTCGTTTTCTCGTTTTCGCTTAGCCACCGTTGTTTGCTGTGTAGTTGTTGGAAATTGCTATAGAAATCAAAACGGAACGACAAATTGACGCGCTTGATTTTCTGAGGGTATACTGTTTTTGTTGTCATTTTGCAAGTGACGCGCTACCCTTCATTGTGAATATATATTGATTTCGGCTCTCACTTGGAAAGTGACGCGCTACCCTACAGTGTGAGGGTTTTATCGTTTTTTGGCTCTTTTTTCCGTTCTTTTGGACATTTATTATTTATACATCTACAAAAAAATAGTGGTTGTAAAGTGTTAAATAGTAAAATGGCACAAGAAAATAAGGCTGTTCTCGATGAACAAAGGAATAAGCTCAAAACGAGTCAAAAAGCATTCGCCGCTTAAAATATCGCTTAGAGGGTGGGTTTCCATTGCAGTTGAAAGAGGAACAATGTAGACTCGATGTTTTGAATTCTGCTAATATTTAGACCAACCTATTGCAGGAAGCAAAGGAAGATATTGATAGCAAAGATGAATTTGGGCCAAAATTGGCTAGAAGAAATGGGCATTGTAACCAAGGCAAAAGATAATGTCGTTTATCGATGCCTTGAAGATATCAAGTCCCCCCGCCGCCCTCGGTATCTGTTTTACGGCCCCAACTCGTGCTCGAGTTCCGAAATTGACCTTATTGGAAATTTAGTGGTAAATATTCGGAGTTTAAAAATTTTTATTAGCCTTTTGAGACTCTCGTTCATAATTGTTGGGGCAGCAGCGCTGTTAGCGGAATCTAACAGCGCGCTGTTGGCTCGCGCGCTCTCTTGTGCTGTTCGCTCTCGCGCTCTTGAACAGCGCGGTCGAATCGGCTCTTCACCATGGGCTCTAGCCGTAGGCCTAGCTTTACCTGTCATTCGATCTACACCGACGAACTCAGCCGCAGCAGCAATACCAGCCCACTTGTGAAGTTTTACCCGCAATAAATATAAGCCACATTGAAGTGACGCCCCCGATCGTTTTACTGGGAATACTGCCGGGATATCCACCCTCCTACAAACATTGGTCCTCGGAGCCGGATCTTCGCCTTCCCTGCTGAACGGTCCAACCTGCAAGCATCGGTGGATTACATCGCTACTTCCCAAGATAAAGTACGACTTCGTCCCGGTTGGGTTTATTCCCCGCAAGTCCGCGTTCCGTTATATATGTATATATATTCTTTATATACATATCTTTTTTTGAGTTCCATCCTCTTTTCGCCAGCGCCATATTCTGGCGATTCCGGCTGCTCTCAACTTCTTTATCTACCACTACCAGTGCTACGGTAGTTTTTTCCGATTCCGTTTTTTGTGTTTGTTTGTGCGTGCGGTGTGTTTAATTAAATTAAATTAATTAAATAAAAGAAAAAAGCACCTATATCCAGGTGCACCCCAGTGCAGTGCAGCATATTGCATTCAAAGTCGCAAGAGCGGACCCGCAGCGTATAATTACATACATCGCTAACATGCATTACACACATATATAAATACATCAGCACCTCCGAGTGCAAACATAATAAAATTAAAGTGTTTTTTATTTCGTACACAACACATATTCACATTTATTTCCATACATATATACATTTATTTCCATAGCCGCAATATATTTATATTGCCAACTATATATTTTACCCTAAAATAACCCTACGCACATACAAAGAAAATACCACGCTACGTATTTAAATACCGTATCCACATACATTTCGCGCATATCCACATACATTTAACAATAAATTCTGCGATTCGAACAGTTTACGCGTTCCAGCAACACCTTTGGTCGCCACAAGATATAATATTATGACCAATTCCGTAATAAATTATCCTGAACAGGCACAGCGCATTTTAGCTATTTCGCATTTTTTCGTGCCAATTTGTTTTGGAATTGATACTGTCTATGTATATGTTCGAACTAGAGGTGACAGCGTGAAAGGACAACTATCGGTATCACGAACACCGACAAATAAAACGAAAATAAATTCAAGCCGCTGGATTATTGGGAAAAGTGTTACGTTGGTTCCGCTTCAATTAAAAGCCGACTTTACAAGGAATAATTATTTTTTGTTATTTCATATCAGTGGCAATTTACAGTTTTGGGCCCATTTCCTCGTGCTTGTGATTCCTTTTCGGCTCTACAGCCGCCGAACTTTTGGTCTCAAAATAATAATTTCGTACCAATCCTTCCGAGAAAAATATTATTTGCCAACTGCACAAGTCCGTCAACCGTCGAAAACGGAAGCGCCGCACTAACAATATTTTTAAATATTGTCACAACCAGTGTGAACGTTCCTCTCGGCGGCGTGTATCAATTGATCCACTCATTGTTTGGGAACCTCGATCCAGAGCGACCCCAAATAATCCGAGTCGGGTAAACAGTTGTCCAAGTCCCAGGCAGACGTGTTTATACAGCCGTTTCATTCACCCAGCAGTGGGTTTCTCTTTTTGCGTATTTTCGGATCCCGATTGCCTTCTGTTGTTGCGTAGAATGGATATAGCGTAAGTTTTTTGTTTCCTTCCGTCAATCCGACTTCAGCTTCAGACGTCGCAGCCACACTCTGCGCGTGGGGTGCGTAGTATGCCAACGGGTGACAAAAGGACGGCAAAAAGGGTTTCTGGCGGCGAGTCGGCTACGCCGCTCTTCCGCCTCAGGAACTAATCTCAGGATCAGTTCGCCAGTCACTCCCAGAGCAGCCAGTACGGCCTGCTGCTGCCATTACCAAATCGGTTCTCTTCCCGTCTCCGTCACTCTCAGCGTTGCCAGCTCGGAGAAGACGATCTCACCAGCTCTTCCGTTTTTCAGTCCCATCGGCTCGGACCCGTTATTACAATGATGAAGAATCCGCCACCACTACGGCACGAGCAAATTTAACCCTCCGCCATCGGCCGTTTGGCTCATTTGGTAGCGCGCTTCACTGCCGCTCCATCCGCAATTGCGAAGGTTCGCCGAGGACAAATTCTTGTATGTGGGCGGATGTCAGGCCGTACAAAGCAGACGCAGTGATGGTTGACGAAGGATCAAAGGGTCCAAAGAGGACATCGTGGGAGATAAGTACGGCGGCGGTGTTATGGGGTATTTGAACAGTGCCTCGCTAATCTCAATACTCAGCTGGCACAAACATCAGTCCATCCGTTCATCCAGAGCGGCTGTCGACTGCCCCCTGCGACATCGGGTCTTCACAGGCGGAGATTGAGTCCGGTCGGCCTACTTTCCGAGATTTTTTACGGTAATTTATATTGACAATTCTAGGCTGTCTCCATAGACGAACACAGCTATATCATCACCGCAAAGACAAGTGGCATTTGTAGGCCATAGTCGAAATAAATACAAGCTGACAAACGATGGGTTCGACCGTTCGGCATGGTCGGCCTCGATAACCACCCTCCTACAAACAATTGGTCCTGGTGACCAACCAGATCAATATTCCTTTCTTTTTCTGCCTCGCGTCCAGTCCGAGACCAGCCGAGCTTTGATTATTCCAGGGGTCCTCACCGCTCTTGCTCACTCCAAAGTCTGCACGGATTCTGGGCAAGCCTTTCCGTTATCTGTGCCTCAAGTTGCCGAAGTTGACCCGGTCCCTGTGGGTTCCATCCGTCACCGACAAGAATATTTCCTCCATGGGCGAAATCGACGCCTTTCACTCAGCGCTATTTTGACGCTAGGGCCAGTTTTTTCCGATTCCGTTTTTTGTGGCCATTTGAACCCACCACTGTGTTTACCCTAAATTCGCAATTATACCATCCACCTATTCCGGTCTCAGGGCAATTCCCCAGTGCAGGAAGTTAACTCCTTCCAGACGCAAGTGAGTCAAAGGACCCGCAGTGATCTCTAATCTAAAGAGAACCATCCGATCCGACGCCATGCACTTCCACAGATGACCGTGGATGCGCGGGCCAGTTGAGTAAAGGCAATAAAAATTAAACTGTTTCGCGTACAGGGCACCATATCCGGGAAACATATGTACATTTGCTTCACTAGTGGGCCCGCCACCATATTTTCTGCATCGGGGTACCTCAGCTAGCAAGAAAATACCACTTCCGTATTTAAATACCGATTCCACACATACATTCCGCGTTCCTCCGTATTTCCAGCCAATTTGCGTTCGGAACTATTTTTCGTTCCAGCAACAAGAGCGGTGCTTCTCGATTTAGTATTATGATCAACATTGCTGAACCCGAGGACAAATTTCCGTGCCCGCGCCTGGAATCGACTCGTCTATGTTGATGCACGGAACTAGACGTCTCTTTAATATCATTCGGTATCACGAATTCCGCCTTATTCAAGCCCAAGTTTCAGGCCCGAATTATCCAAAAATACAAAACTCTGTGATTTTCCATTCGCTCCTGGTTAAACGCCGACTGCGTAAGGTTAAACGCCACGGCCTTCGTCCTGCAATTAGATCGCCGGCAATCTTCCGTCATATCCGTCGCAGACTTACAGCCGCCGCAACCTGCAAGAAAGATAATACGTTTTTGAATCCTCCGAGATAGACGTTTTGATCGGAGCCGATCTCCTTCCGTCCGTATGGTTAAGAAGCGCCGCACAGAACAATATTTTTAAATATTGTCTCGGACAGGGTGAACGTATCTTTGGATGGGTATCTACCGATCCATTGCATTGTGCTGTTCCCTGATCCAGATTGACATCAAATTCTCCGAGTAGGTATTGAAAAATTGTCCCACAGAGCGACGCTCCGTTAGACAAACTTTTCCATTCACCCAGCAGTGGAGGGATCTACTTTTCGTATTTACGGAAGTTATTGCCTTCTGTTGTGGTGCCCTGCCCAGCCTAAGTTTTTTTTTGTTTTCCTTCCGTCAATCCGACTTCAGCTTCGCAGCCACACTGCGCGTGGGCGTACGTAGTATGCCAACGGGTGACAAGGACAGCAAAGGGTTTCTGGCTGCGACCTCTCCACGTCGGCTACGCGCCTCTTCCGCCTCAGGAACTACCCCCACTCAGAGGATCAAGTCGCCAGTCACTCCCAGAGCAGCCAGTAGCAGCCCTGCTGCCAGACCAAATCGGTTCTCTTCCGTCTCCCGTCACTCTCAAGGTGCCAGCTCGGATCCAAGACGATCTCACCAGCTCTTCCGTTTTCAGTCCCATCAGCTCGAGACCCGTTATTAAAATGGCTCAATCCGCCACCACTACGGCACGAGCAAGATTAGCCGCCGCCATCGGCCGTTTGGCTCATTTGGAAGCGCGCATCACTGCCGCTCCATCCGCATCTCTTTCCGAGGTTCGCCGAGGACAAATTCTGAGTATGTGGGCGGATGTCGAGGCGGAGTACAAAGCGTGCTCCGCAGTGATGGTTGACGAGGATCCAAGGGTCCAAGAGGACATCCGAGATAAGTACGGCGAGTGTTATGGGGTATTTGAACAGTGCCTCGCTAATCTCAATACTCAGCTGGCCCAAACATCAGTCCATCCGTCTGCACCGCAGACTTACCAGGGCGGCTGCTGCCCCCCTGCGACATCGAGGTCTTCACGGGAGATTACGTCCGCTGGCCTACTTTCCGAGATTTATTTACGGCAATTTATATTAACAATTCTAGGCTGTCTCCGGTAGAGAAGCTATATCATCTCACCGCTAAGACAAGTGGCGATCCGAAGGCCATAGTCGAAAAGTCCCCGCTCACAAACGATGGGTTCGAGTCGGCAGGGTCGGCCCCTTAAAACCGATATGAAAATAATCGGCTCCTGGTGACCAACCAGATCAATATTCTGCTCTTTTCTGCCTCGCGTCGAGTCGAGACCAGCCGAGCTTTGAAAGAGCTTCAAAGCACGATGCAAGGGGTCCTCACCGCTCTTGCTCACTCCAAGGTCTGCACGGACAACTGGGACAGCCTCCTTGTGACTATCTGTGCCTCCAAGTTGCCGAAGTTGACCCGGTCCCTGTGGGAAGCATCCGTCACCGACAAGAAAGAGGTTCCTCCATGGGCGGAAATCGACGCCTTCCTCACTCAGCGCAATTTGACGCTAGAGGCCATGGAGAGCGACCCGTCCACTTCAAAGGCCATCCGAACCCACCACTGTCCAAAGGTACCCTGAATTCGCAGCCCTCCGGAAGCAACTCCAACCCGTTCCGGTCTCAGGGGAGTCCCGTGCCCAGGAAGTTTCCTCCTTCCAGACCAAGACATCTCTGCTCTAAAGAGAACCATCCGATCCGACTTTGTCCGCACTTCCCTACAGATGACCGTGGATGCACGGGCCAGTTGCATTAAAAAAGGCAGCTGTGCTTGAACTGTTTCGCGAGAGGTCACCAGCTCCGGGAATGCCAAAGCGCCCACAGTTGCTTCACTTGTGGAGCCTGCCACCACACGCTTCTGCATCGGGGGTACCTCAGCTCCCAGCGAATTGACTTCCGCGACCGCGGGAGGAGTCCGGTTCCTCCGTCGCTCCAGCCAACGTTCAGAACTATTTTCCTCGGGAACAAGAGCGGTGCTTCTCGGCACTGCGATGATCAACATTTGCCACCGGGGGACAAATTTCCGTGCCCGCGCTCTAATCGACTCGGGCTCCGAGGCAACGTTCATTACGGAACGTCTCTTTAATATCATTCAACTACCATTCCGCCTTATTAGTTTCAGGCCTTAATCATAGTAGCAGCTCAGTCAAGAGGCTCTGTGATTTTTCCATTCGCTCCTGGTTACGCCGAGCGTCAGTAAACGCCACGGCCTACGTCCTGCCAGAGATCGCCGGCAATCTTTTCATATCCGATCCCGCAGAAACGCGCTGCGAGACTTGCCGGTTACGTTTTATGAGAGCTTACAGATAGACGTTCTGATCGGAGCCGATCTCCTTCCGTCCGTATGGTTAAGCGGCTCACAGACCGACATCTGGCTCCCTCCTCGGACAGGAAACTATCTTTGGGTGGGTGCTACCGGTCCATTGCCAAGTGCTGTTGTTCCTGACCAGATTGCATCTTTTCTCCACGAATTTATCCGCGATCTCCGTTAGACAAACTTCTCACAAAGTTTTGGGGAGGTGGAGGATCTACCTATCAAGGTAGTAGGAGAGTCGGACTCCTTTTGCGAAAGCCATTTTATTCGAACCACGTCAAGAACGTCAAGCGGGAAGTACGTGGTAACACTGCCGTTTCGTGACCCCGCTCATTGTGGGTCAGGCCTGGGGCATTCAAGGTCCATTGCTCTAGCTCAGTTTCGAAAATGAGAATCGGCTAAAGAGAAACGTTCCATTTCAAGAGCAGTATAACTCTGTGATCCGTGAATATTTAGATCTCGACCATATGACAGAGGTTTCGTCCACTAATGATTCCGCCAATTATTATCTCCCGCACCATGCGGTAATCAAGCCGGAGAGCACTACTACGAAAGTCCGCGTGGTATTCAACGCGTCCAGCCCTTCTGCGAACGGTACGAGCTTGAACGATCTGCTTCATGCTGGTCCGGTCCTCCAATCCGATTTAACCATCCAAATCCTGAAGTGGCGCTATTTCCGATACGTCTTCAACGCCGACATTACAAAGATGTATCGCCAGATTTGGGTACATCCAACGCACACCCCTCCCAGCGAATCTTATTCCGAAACCAGGCGGGTGAGATTCGGGATTATGAGCTGAAAACCGTGAATTTTTTGGAGTCAATTGCGCCCGTTTTAGCCATCCGGGTCCTGCAAGAGCTTGCCGACGACATCCAGTCGCGATTTCCAAGGGCAAGTCACATTGTACGGCAATTCATGTACGTCGACGACGTCCTAGCCGGAGCAGACTCCGCCAAAGGAAGCTCAGCTGGCCATTCACGAATTGCAAGCCGCCCTCAGCTCCGCAGGTTTTCCACTGCGTAAATGGACGTTCAATCAAAAGGAGATTTTGGACGGGCTTCCAAATGACCACATCCTGCACACCGATTTTCTGGAAATCGATGCCGAGAGCACGGCAAAGACCCCTCGGGTTCGCTGGAAGGCGACGTCAGACGAGTTTTTCTTTGTTCCTCCCATGTTCACGCTCGAGTCATCCTTCACCAAGCGAGAAGTTCTTTTTCAGATTGCGAAGCCTGTTTGACCCGCGGGGTGGCTAGCCCCATTCATCGTCCGGTCCAAGATTTTCATGCAGGAAATCTGGTTGCAAGAATTAGGATGGGACGAACATCTGCCAAGTGCGTTGTACCAGCGCTGGCTGGACTTTCTGCAAAGTTACGCTGCACTCCCGAAATCCGAATTCCAAGATGGATTTGTGCCCCAGCCATCGGTAAAGGTCGAACATCACGGTTTCTGCGATGCCTCCGAAAAGGCGTACGGTCATCATATCACGGTGCATCTGCTATCAGCAAAAACACGAGTTGCTCCCGTGAAAACCGTCTCACTTCCTCGGTTAGAGCTGTGCGGTGCAGTGCTCCTTTCCGAAATGGCGACGGCTATCCTGCCAAGCATGCCGACAAAAGATCCTCAATGCTACTACTGGACCGATTCGACTATTGTTCTGGTTGAGCAAGCCATTGGGACTACCTTTGTGGCCAATCGAGTAACCAAGATAGCTCAGACTGAATTGGGCCATGTTCGGTCCGAACATAACCCCGCTGACTTAGCGAGTCGGGGCGTATCGTTACCAGAACTGGTGGGTAACCACCTCTGGTGGCATGGACCAGCTTGGTTTGCAATCCCCACGGGAACAGTGGCCACCTCAAGCCAACGAAGCTCCACCTATGACTCTCCAGAGCAGCGGGCCGTGAAGGTCCATTTTGCTGCCGGGCCTCCCCAAGATTTCCTGGAGCGTTTCTCCCAACTTGAGAAGGCGAGTGCGGGCGTATGTGCTCCGTTTTATTCAGTGTTGCCGGAAGGTAACACCCGCACGCAGGGGCCATCTCACTAGTGGGGAAATTAACGAAGCGGAGCAGACTCTTATCCTAGAGGCTCAGCGCCGGGACTTCCCCAAGAATTTCACTGCCTGAGTGGTAAACGTCCCGTGCCAAGTTCGAGCTCTATTTTGAACCTGAACCCCTTTCTAGACCGACATGGGATCATGAAATCCTGTGGCCGGATCACAGCGTCACAAGATTTGAAGTATGACGAGCGTCATCCAATCATCCTTTCCTACAGTTGCCGCCTGTCTCGCCTGCTGGCGCATTTCACGCACAAAAAATAACTCTCCATGGCGGTAGTCAACTGATGACTCGCCTCATCCGCGGCAAAATTGATTCCGCGAATCCGGAACCTGATGAAGGGGTGTGGTGAATTCCTGCAAAATATGCATCATCCACAAAAAAGCTTGTAACGAACCCTTGGACCAGGGCTCGTTACATTCAGTAGATACATGTAACATTTAATACAGGCACTAGGCCTAGATGTAAGTTACTTGCTCATATATAATCTATACACAAGAACACAAACACAATACAGCATATTTTGTAAATGCCAAACCAAAACCACGTATACCATACACCAGGACCATCCGATGACCACGCAGGTCATTCCTCGGTACGACCGAGCCAATGACCACAGTCTAGGCTCAGCTCATTTTCGGTGCACCGAGGCAACGACCGTGTCGATGGCACGCGTACGAGAACGCCCTGCCACCAACCTAGCAACCAAGACTTGACGACTCAGCGCTAGAAATCTGCCTTAAATAGGTCGGCCAGAGTACGAGATCCATCGGGGCAGTCCATCCGCCGCGGTTACCGACACCTACTCACGAATCCCACCAAGAACTACCAGGCCGAAATATAAAACCAATATAAAACAAGAATAAATACACCTAATAAACATCAAAACTCAACGAAGTGTCATTCAGCCGACTCGCCGAGCAGCGAACGTAAAATAAAGTAAACCCAACAACATATTACCGCACACCAAAACTCTGGTGTCAGCGCAGCCCTCGCCGATGGGCAAACAAGGTAACACAAAGACATATTACCGCATACCAAAAATTCAGGTGTCAACATTTTCTGTTCATCGCCAAGCGCGATTACCAAATTACCTACACGGCTGCCCAGACTCTACGCCCGCTCCACTTTCGGTCCTCACGGCAAGCCTAAAGTCCGAGAACGACATCTACAAAATTTCTTGTAGAGAACCCTGGACAGAACGACGCCTACCCCAGTGGAAATAGGTATTTTTACAAAGAGGCAAACGAGCAGGGACCTTCGGCAACTTTAAGGAAGTTTTTCAAAGCCAACTTTCTGGCAACTTTAAGGAAACTTAAAGAGAAACCTTAACACGGGCTACGTGGATTAAAAGACCCACGGCCATCGAGAAAGAGATCAATAGAGCTAATCGCAGAAATAAGTCCGGTATCAAAATCAAATCCGCGCATCCATCCGAATCCAGTCGCGAGTGCCACCGGGACAGTAAACGCAGTGACCAAGTGCAACTAAAACAGTGGAAAGTGCCCAAAACAACGCAACGAAAACCAGTCCAATCACCAAACACGAATCCGAAGACGACTCGAGCATTGAACCCACACCAGCGAAAGCAAATCGCCAATCCAGGCGTCAGCATCGGCTGGATCTAAAACATCCGCCGAGACGAGCTGGAGGCCTTCGCCAAGGAATTCGGATTTAACATCGAAGAAACTGTCGAAGAGGTTGCGCAAGAACTCTGCCATATTAGTCGCCGGATCACTCCCGCCGGGTGCCTGGACTCGCTTGGCAGAACTCCAACGAATATGCGAGACCAGCAGGACGCCCAGGTCCCCACCGCCCACAACCCAGGACCCTCAGTCAACGGAATATGGGACCCCAAAGCCGGCAACAAGCCCCCGAACAGCCCAGAGCCCACGCCCCGACCACCAGTGGTCACAGCCGCCGATCTTCCAAGGCCGCCCACTATGGAAACCTCCTCGTTCGCCCACACAGAGAATTTTACCATCGATTGACGCACCCATAATCGGGCCCGACCATAACCACGTCGCACGCACAGCCCTGTCGAACGCATCCGCGGATGGGGCATCCAGTTCAACGGAGAAGATGACCCAATATCGTTCCGCGAACTGCTCGAGGAACGCGCACGCGCCTATGGGTGGACATCAACCAACTGTATCGGAGCATGGCCGAACTACTCACCGACCGAACCAGCCACTGGCACCGTACCAGCCAACTACAGGGCAGTTCGGAATGGCATCATGGTACCGCCAGGAGTTTCGTGACGTATTTTCTGCCGCCAAGGTATTTCGAACAATTGGAGGACCAGATCCGAGGCCGCAAGCAGGCGGTGGGAGAACCATTCAAAGACTATCTCATCGAGATACTGTACTCATGCACCATGCCGAGTACGAACTAGTTAAGGTTCTCTATAGGATCTACGACAACGCCCCTGCCAGGACTCCACTATACGTGCGACGAGACGAATTGGAAAGTTTTTAACGCGATTAGCGGCCTAGTCAGCCGATTATTGAACCAGGAGGAAACACGCGACGACTCCCGCACAAGGAAGCCCACTAAGAGACACCAGGCCGGCAACTACGCAGACCGCAGAGAAGGTGAGTCCTACCGACCCCCTTTCGCTGAAACCCCTGTGGGATTCAGCCGACACACCGCGCAGACAGTCATCGAATCAAAAATAATACAACGAACCACGACGTCGCCCATCGAATGATCACCACTTCCCATTGCAGATGCCACGCGCAACCCTGTCGCCGATGGGGTCAAGCTGGACACGCCGCCTTGACTGCACCAACGCTTCGATCCAATTCTGCTGGGAATGTGGAAAGCGCGGCACCCAACCGTCGACTGAATGCCGCCGACAGGCACGTCGGAAAACGACACGCGTCCTCGACTTACAATGGATCAGCCGAGAACGACGCCCCCCAGAGTGCAACTAAGCAAGGACTGCACGTGAACGACGGCCGAATAGTGGCATTGAAAACCAACAGGAGGACAAATAACGGAGGCCACCATCGACACCGGGGCGTCCGGAAGTTTCGTCAGCGACAACCTGGCCCGACAACTAAACAACAACTCCAACCTGCAAGCCCGCATTCGTCCGCTTACGCCTGACTGACGGCTCAGTCAGACTATGATCACACAAGTTCTACTGGCGCACATCAAGCTGTATCTGCTGGTATTCTTCGACACCTTCTCCTGGTGGACCAAACTCTTCGGGAACGCATTATTGTCGGCATGGCGTTCCAAAACGCCGTCGAAACGAATGGAATCCAATGCGGCACTACGCTCGTTAAGACTACAAGATGGCCACCTCACGCCAACGCCACCGTCAGTTCAAACCAATCACGTACGGGCCAACCGAACAGTGAAGACCATGACAAGAAATCTTGAAGGACCACCGCGAATACACGGGACGAACTCATACCCGAAATAACACGGCACCCAATCCAATGCAACGAAGAATACGACACCGCAACCAACCATGGGTGAGAAAGCGAAGAACCGGCCCACTAACGTCGAAAACACCGAAGGGAAGGAAGCACCGGTAAACTGCAGCCCAAGCAAGGCGGAACCCGAATCCCACGGCCACTACGGAGTGCACCCGCGTCAATCCCGTCACTACAACCTCCGGGATCACACATCCCAAACCCACCACGTCAAGGATCTCACATGAGACAAGAACCACTCCAACGAACCAGGCGGTCGACACTGGGAAGCCCTGGCCCCAAAAAAAACTATGGGCCACACAAAGACCGAACCGTCCACAAATATCGTCACCACGAGACACTCCCCAACAAACTGGAACCCGCAAATATCAATGACCTGAAAGGAATACCAGGACACGTTCAGGACAGCGCACCTTTGCCGATCCAGCAACGGAGAAGAGCGAACCCACGGACACCCTTGACGACGACAAACCACCCCCGAACAACGACTCCGAACACGGCAGCAACTTTGCCGATCAACAAAACCACGAGCGGAAACATCGCAACTCCCCAGACGACGGGCAAACCACCAGCAGTCGAAATCCACGGAACCTCTCGACTTGGAACCAAAAATGATGCCCCCCCAGCAAACGACACCGGCAAGCCCATCGACCCTAACCACTGACGACGCCAAACCACCAGCCACAAAGACCTTCCGCGAACGAAAGCGCCATGCACCATCTCGCAAAACACACGTCCGAAATCTTCGACCCCTGGCAATTCGTTGCTGCGAAAACAGAGTCGTCACTGAGACCCGCCTGGTCATACAAATTTCGCCAGCAAACAACCAACGGTGGTCCGCCTAACCCACGACCCGAGAAAACGCCGATAGCGGCAAACGGAACCCCGATACGTCGCCCACAGGGCCGACGCCAACGTAGGATCGAACACCTACGACCACCCGATATATAGCCTAGACCTCCCAGAATCTATCAGAACAGCCACCTAAAAGGAAACAGTGACACATCGTAAATCCTCACCGCCGCCGACCCAGCCAAACGCATCCAACCAACGAACCGTCTTGCCGCTGGACAAAGTCCACAGATCCAAGAATTTCCAGCCACAACCCGCCAAAGTTCAATAACCAGTCCACGGGAGGATCCAATATCGCAGAGCAACCATCGTCACGGATAATCGAATGATCAAACAGAGCGACTACTCCAGCGCCCACCAGCCCATGATGGCGACGTAGTCCGAGAAAAGTCGACTATTGATCCAACACCACCAACGTCACCCCCTACGCGGAAGCCCGCACAGCGCCCCCATCCACCGCGCGTAAAAGAACGGCAAATGCCCCCATCTTCGTGGACTACCGACAACTCAGGACAATCACTCTGGCCCTCTGACGCATACCCACCGGGACCCAGAATCTACAACATCTTGGGCAGCGCCCTTACAGAACGCCGGGACTTCATTTCGATCTGGGAACGGATACTTTCAAAAAGGGCCAATGGCCAGTCAGAGGAGAAGCCACCGCTTAATTCACGGTCCCCGGCAGAGGTCTTAACGATGAATGGAATAGTGAATGCCTGGTCGGATTACATTCTGCACCAGGTGCATTCTGGCCGAAACCATCTTACGAAGAACAGGATCGACATCAACGACCTACAAAATTCGCATAGGCCTAGGCGAAATTGTCGTCGTCGCCCGACCCTACAGGACGGCGCAGAACCTGGCAACAGTAACGACCAGCGCCTTCAACGAACCGCGGATAGAAACGCGGAAAAGTGCACGTTTTTCCAAAACCGGACCTATCTTGGTCACGTTTCTGGAAGAAATTCCCAAAACCCACAAGATTGCTGCCGCAAAAAGATGACGATATTCACGGTCCAACACCAAAACACAATCTTGGAGTGCATCGGAATGGCACAGTGGTCGACTGCGGCGGACGTCATCCTATCGCATATGTCAGCCGACGCCTGAACCATCGGAAGGAAACTTCTGCAAAGGAACACCCAAATGCCTCGCCGTCAAGAACTGGATCTGAAAACTACGCTGCTACCTGCGGAAGGATACCGGTTCGACCTAACCGCCATCACGCGCTGTGGATCATGGAACGCTAATCATCAATGACCCCTAACAGAATAGCGAGATGGGCGCTTGAAGGTCAACAGTGCCAGTACGACGTCCACTACAGAGCAGGAAACAAAACAGGGTTGCCGACGCCCTGTCCAGCCAGTCACGCCAACGCGCACAAGAATCAAAGAGGACGCAACATCTTGCCCCTGGCTTGGCGACGGATTCAGCAAACCTGGTTAGGTTGGCGCCGAAGAATGGAGAGCCGGCCACAAACACTGCGCACCGCGATGTCCGACGGGCACGAACTGCATGGAAACATCCGTCCCAAAAGACCGACGCCAACACCTTTAAGGAATGCCATGATCAGCGTGCTGGCAGGCCACTCGCATTCGGAAAACGACCTAAAGTTCACCAAACAGAAAAATTGGCCCGGCCTATAACGATGTGCGGAAAAACAACAACAAAAGCTGTTTGACCCAGGCCAAAAGTTGATGCCACTGCAACGCCAAAAGCCCTAAAGGATATCTGGTCACCCGCCACCAGCAAACCATCGCCACACTATAAGCCGAAAAAGAGGACCAACCAGATCAAAAAAAGGGAACACCATGCTAACCAACAATTCTTCGACACCTTCTCGAAATGGACCGTCACGAGCCGGGAACGCATTCTAAGTCACTTTGGCGTTCCAAAACGATTCGTCTGTGACAATGGAACACAGTTCACCAACCGCTCGTTCTGCACGTTTATGCACACAGCCGGTGTGGATCTGCAACACACCGCACCGTATTGCCCCCCAGGAAAACCCTACGGAACGGGCCAATCGCACAGTGAAGACCATGATTGCACAATTCTTGAAGGACCATCAAAACACATGGGACGAACTCATACCCGAAATAACACTAGCAGTTAACTCCAGTGTCTCGGAAACAACTGGATTCAGCCCCGCCTTCCTGCTACATGGGGAGAGAACCGCGCTTACCTGGATCACTATACGTCGAAGTTACACCAGGGACAGGAAGCCCTCCGGACACAGCCCACACTAAAGGCAACCCGACTCAATGAAGTATTCGCGATAGTGCGGGTGATTCAACGGGCGAGTCACGAACAATCCCGTCACTACAATCTCCGCCGACGACAATGGCGACCCACGGTGGGTCAACTGGTACTGATCAGACAACACCACCTGTACAACGCATCCGACGGTTTCGCTGCGAAACTGGCCCCAAAATATGATGGACCATTCAAAGTTAAAGGTTTCGCGTCAACAAATATCGTCACGTTGCAACACCCCGGAAGTCGAAAACTAAAAGTCGCAAATATCAACGACCTGAAAGAATACCACGACACGACACTTTTGAACAAAAGCGACCCATGCTGACGACGACAAACCACCACCAACAGTAAAAGCTCCAGAACACGTTGGACAAACGACGACCAGCAAACGACCCAGCAACATCGACTCCCTGACGACGGCAAACCACCAGCAGTCGAAACTCCAAAACACGTTGGCCAAAAATGATGCCGACCCAGCAAACGACACCGGCAAGCGCATCGACCCCTCTGACGACGGCAAACCACCAGCCACAAAGACAAGGAACCAAAGTTTCTGCCGATCTCGCAAACGACACCAGCGATCACATCGACCCCCTGGTAATTGGCATTGGCAGCAGCGGAAACGCCGCTGCACGTGGAGCAACAAATTTCGCCAGCAAACAACAACGGTGGTGTTTCTAACCCACGACCCGAGAAAACGCCGATAGCAGCAAAAGGAACATACGATACGATGGGGCCAAGGGCCGACGCCAACTAGGGAACACCTACGACCACCCTATATATAGCCTAGACCTCGAGCCATAATCTATCAGAACACTACCACCTAACAACGGAGAAACAGTGCCATCGTAAATCCTACTAGCCGCCAACAACATCAAGCCAAACGCATCCAACGAACCGTCTTGTTGTCCGCCCAAAGTCTACATCCAACTACATCCAGCCATGCAACCCGCCAGCCGCCAAGAAGACCAGTCCAAACTGACCGCGCTAGCGATCCTTCTGGCCCTGACAACCACCGCGACGGCAACAATGATGAAAGTAAGCGACTACTCCAGCGCCCACTACAGCCCTATCGTCGATGGCGACGTAGTCCTATGGGAAAAGTACGGCTATCTACAACACACCACCAACGTCACCTCCTACGCGGCCTACGTCGCTCAAGCCGAAACAAGCCACCGCGCGGTTTACCACTGACAGAGTAGCCCCCGATCTTCGCTACGGACTTGGAGCATATCAGGACGTTGGCGGCCACTCTGGAGATACACCACCGTGGGACACACGCAGTCTCAACATCTTGGGCAGCGCCCTTAAAGTCATTGCCGGGACGCCAGATTTCGAGGATTGGGAACAGCTACGTTTCAAACAGGGCCAATTGATAGAGTCAGAGGCCAAGCAGATCCAGCTTAATTCAAGGATGCAGACCCGTCTTAACGAGCTGACCGAATATATGAACAGCCTGGTCAGATACGGAGATACGGAACGGGTGCAGCTGGCCGAAACCATCTTGGCGAAGAACAGGATCATCATCAACGACCTGCAAAATCTCATCTTAGGCCTCACCCTGGCCAAAATAAACATCGTCAGCCCCACCCTACAGGACGGCGCAGATATTCAGGAATTTAACGACCAGCGACTTACCAACCTCCGCTTGGTAGAACTACTGGCGGTATCCAAGGTCAGCGTTTTTCAAAACCGCGACCTACTCACGTTTCTGGTGAAATTCCCAAAACCCACATATATCTGCAAAAAGATGACGATATTCCCGGTCCAACACCAACACACAATCTTGGACCTCGGCGATGGGAACACAGTGGTCGACTGCGGCGGACGGATCCTCAGCATCACGGAGTGCGAGACAACCATCGGCGCTACCTTCTGCAAGGAACACCCAAAGCCTACTTGCGCCCAACAACTGGTGGCTGCAACGGTCGCACCTTGCGGCACCCTACCTGGGCACCTGGCCGCCGTCACCCCTGTGGATCATGGAACGCTAATCATCAATGACGCTTAACATGACAGGCCATGAGGAGAAGGGCGTCTGCCTTTCCACGGGAATTCAGCACATAACCTCGGGATATATGGCTAACAGCCAGTCACGCTGAACGGGACCTGGTCTGTAGGCGTCGCCCTGGGCCTGGCGATCAGTGTCTGCTGGTTAGGTTGGCGCCGAAGAACGTGCTGACCAGGCACAAACACTGCGCACCGCGATGTCGAAAGGGCACGAAAAAGAAACATCCGCCCCAAACCCGGAGCCAAGTTCCTTTAAAAGAAAAAACAAAACGTGCTGACCCAGGCACACACGGCCAAAACGACCCTAAAGTTCACCAAACAGAAAAATCGCCCGCCGCAACCAAGTTCCAATAAAACAACAACAAAAAAAAGTGCTGACCCAGGTTTAGGCCATGATGCCAGCAAGTATCCAAAAGCCCTAAACCGAGGTATCGTGGTCAGAAGCCACCAGCAAACCATCACCTGGCTAAGACGCCAAAAAAGAACACCAACCAGACAACGACAAAAAAGGGAGCCCAATGCATAACGAACGCGGTGATCCTCATGGGCTTCTCCGACGAGGAGTCCAGAGCCACCAGTGGAAATGGAGGGGAAAGGGGGGGATGTAACGAACCCTTGGACCAGGGCTCGTTACATTCAGTAGATATATGTAACATTTAAGTAAGCACAAAAAAGGCCTAGATGTAAGTTACTTGCTCATATATAATCTATACACAAGAACACAAACACAATACAGCATATATTTTGTAAATTCCAAACCAAAACCACGTATACCATACACCTGACATTTACAGTCCCACGCGCCGATCGATTCATGCAGAATCGACACATGCGCCACAGTCCACAGTCTACGCCCGCTCCACTTTCGGTCTCACGGCCAAGCCCCTTGTCCCTAAAAAGTCCCAGCACATCTACAAAATTTCTTGTAGAGAACCCTGGACAGACTGAGCCTACCTCAGTCTGAGATAGGTATTTTACAAGCTACAGACCCAACTAATGAGTGATCTCCCAACAGACCGAGCTTCTTTCTCCAGACCATTTACCCATACCGGTATTGACTACGCCGGTCCTTTTCGACATAAGGAACTATACCGGGAGATCGTGCCTGATCACCAAGGGTGTGTGCGTATTTGTCTGCTTTTCCACGAATGCCATTCACTTGGAGGCCACTTCCGACCTGACCACCGAGAAGTTTCTGGCAGCTTTCGCTCGTTTTGTTGCTCGACGAGGCTGTCCGCAGCGTATTCATTCCGACAATGGCAAAACTTTCGTTGGGGCCGAAACTATACTTTCTCGAGACTTTCTAGCGGCATTCCAGGATTCGGTCACTGAAGCAACGAATTGCATGGCGTTTCATCCCGCCCTGAGCTCCACACATGGGAGGCCTGTGGGTAGCCGGTGCAAAGAGTTTCAAAAACTCTTCACAAATCCACGTCTACTGAAAGTATACCTTTGAGGAGTTATCGACGCTCCTCGCTAAGATTGAAGCGTGGCTCAAGTCCAGGCCAATCTCAGCTATGTCCGAAAGTCCGACGGAGTTGCTGGCCCTCACTCCCGGGCACTTTCCTTATCGGAGGACCGTTAATGGCGACCGCAGAGCCCGAAATAAAGGGGAACCTCCAGTCGATGATTAATCGGTGGCAGCATTTAAAGGCCCTCAACCAGCAGTTCTGCCAGAGATGGAAGGATGAGTACCTCAAGGAACTCCACAAACGCAACAAGTGGCAGACGGATATGTCAAATCTTCAGATCGGCGATTTGGTTATCATAAAGGACGATACCCTGCCTTCCAACGACTGTCGACTCGAGAGAGTACAGTCCGTGAATCCCGGCGCCGACAACAGGGTCCGTGTGGAAAACATCCTTACTGGCCCGTCCACTGTTCCACCCCCGTTTCTGTTGTTATTTTTTTTCGTCTCCAGAACGCCCTCGTGCGTTCAGCCAACAGTACTGCGAGAGTGCCTGTCACCTGTTCCTGTCACGAACTAATTCGTCTCCGCTTCTTCTTTTCCATAACAGCTGATTTTTTTGCATCTAGATCCAGATGGCTCCACAACCCCGGGACACCCACACCTCAGGGAGCAGACGATCACGAACAAAGGCTTCCTACAGCTGCCGAGTCTATTCCGGAAGCCATCCGCTACGGGACTGCCGCAGCTTCCTCAAGCTGAGCGCGGCCAAGAGGCTCCGAGCTGTGTTGGTGAACAAGTATTGCCAACACTGCCTGGCTCAACTCCGGCAAGGCCTGGCGGCCGGTGCAAGGTGTGCCACAAAAGCCACCACACTTTGCTCCACATGCGACCGTCCCAGCGTCCAGCTCGCTCGGAGTCCCCAGGTCCGGTGCGAGTTCCGTCTCCAGCACCTGTGTCCCGAGCCGCTCGCCGCCCACGGATTCCTATCAGACGCACAAAGGCAAGGTCCGCCAGCCGTCGAGCGCGCTCAGAGTCGTCGGCGGCGGCTCCGGGTCCGTCTACCGCTCCAGTGCCCCGAGCTGATCGCCGCCCCATCGTGGGAAATCCGGCGCCATCGGTCGACACGCTGCTCCAGCACCGGAGCATCAACTTTCTCCCGACGGCCCAGGTGGTCTTGCACATGGGGAAAAAACCCATGAGATGACGGCGCTCATCGACCCGTGCACGCCGGTGAGCTGCATCGACGCTTCCTTGGCCACCGACCTGAAATTGCCCAGCAAACGCATCGGCGCTGAGAAGGTCGCCACCGCCATCATCCGCGCCAGGACAGGCGAGGTTCAATTGGACGTGGTCCTTAAGATGGAACCCCGTTTGCGCGTCCGCACGCCGCTGCGACCCTTGAGCGAGGCGGCTCGGGCCAGGTTCGACGACATCCGCCTTGCCAATGAGCAGTTCCATCGCCCGTCTACCATCTCTCTCGTATTGGGAGCAGACGTATACCCGAAGGTTATCCAACCCGGGTTCTTCGCGCGAGGAGACGGCCTTCCAGTGGCCCAAAGCACGGTCTTTGGATGTATTGTGTCCGGGGCCTGCACGCTCCCGTAGGATGGGATGTTGCAGTCCTGCAAGGAGGGGGAGGATGTTGAGGGCGGCAGCGCGGTTAGCGGAGGTAACTCTCGCGCTCTTGAGCGCGGTCGACTCGGCTCTTCACCATGGGCTCTAGCCGTAGGCCTAGCTTAACCTGACACTCGCTCTTCACCGCCGAACACAGCCGCAACAACCAAAACCAGCCCCACTTGTGAACCCCTTTTTACCCGAAAATAAACGCCGCACTAAATTGACGCCCCCGATCGCTCTTTTTATTGAGAATATTGCCGGGACATCCACCCTCCTACAAACAATTATTATTTTGCAAATTAACAGGCATGCACTCGCGGTTGTCTTTAGGACTTTGATGTGCAATGACTGCACCATCAAGTGGCCCATGCGACACCAAGCCGAAGCCTGTTACGCGCGGATCCCAGTCAGATACGCAGCCCTCCTCCCGCCCAACCGACCGAGGGCGCTGCCGCATGACGCGCGACACGAGTACCGAAACCGATCGCGAACATGCAGGAAAGATAGGTGTTAGACTAATATTCGAGGAAAAATTAAGGCTAAACACAACGCTAAACATGCAAAGTTACAAAAAGAATATTACTAATTACGCGCAAGGTATGTTAGTATTAGTGATTTAAGTAGAGGAAGTGATTTAGGGGTGGATATTATATGGTAGAACGAATTATAATCCGAGCATAAGATCCGAAACGGTTCATGCAAGGAATAATTCGATCTACACAGTGGAAGGTACAAAGGAATAAAATTTCTAGAGGATCTAATAGGAATCGTGAAGTTTATGCGGCTTCAACAAGTCAGGGCTGTCGATGTCACCCCTGATCAAGTTGTGCATGAAAATCACACCAAGCGTTTTTTACGATTAAGTAAGGATGGAGGCCTATTAAGAGCAATGTTACGCATGTTTTAAGAAGGCAGTTTCAAACCTTCATCCCAGTTGAGGCCACGCAGAACAAAAAGTAAAAAGTTTTTCTGGAATGATTCTAAACGGAAAACTGTACTTTTGTACTGAGGGCACCATACACAAAAATTAAAACTCTAAAATCGGACGAACAAAAAATATAGAGAGTTTTCGTTATATAGGGGGTCGTCAAATTGTTTGACCACCTCTTTATAAATGCAAAGCACTCCCATGGCTTTATTTACCATGGTAGGAATATGTTCAGCGAAAATTTTAACTTGGGGTCAATGTAATTTTTGCAAGAGAACCACCGCAGTTCGTTCAGGAGACAAGGGACTGGAGCGATTAAATGTCATTACTTTTACGCAAGCGGAGGCATTCAGGTGTAACATATTTGCACAACACCATGACTGAAATTATTGAGATCTGGATTAACAAAGCTCGAGAAATGAAATGTCCTTATACTGGACACAGAGTTTAACGTCATCCGCATACATGATTTACTCGAGTTTGTTTGCACCAGAGCTCGCAAATAACAGTTGACCGTTTCTTACAGTCACCAAAAACTGTTTTTTGCGCACCACTTGCGCAAAAGTCAGACAAGAACCGTTCACCAGTGTCTCTTGAACGAACGGTTGTGCTCAACCAAAACCAATTTCGTGTTTCCTTTTTGACCCTGATTATTCGCTGACCGTTTTGCGACGAGCGAAGAAAATAAAAGTCTTTTTGCATTTGTATGAGTGTACATACATATATGCGAATAATCAGTCCCTTATAAACCACACTTGCTTTTCTGGATTCGGTTGTTTCGTGTTTTAATTTTTTGTCAAGATGGGTCGCGATCACAACAAAAAGAGTACACCAAGACCGTTTCAATTTAATGCAGAAGACAAAAGTCTTTGCAACTTTTTGCGGTGTGCAGGCTCTCACGTAACAAATTTAAAACGGCATTTAATTGCAAAACATGCGGAAGTATTTAATGAATTCGAGATTGACGACGACAAAGTTCAACAAAATATGAAAAAAGAAAAAATTTCATTTGAAACCAGTGAAGCATCAATCGTCTCTTCAATTATAAAGATTGTGACCACCGATGGAAAGCCTTTTTATTTCTGGATAACGAAGGGTTTCGACAGATATTAAACCCAATTTATAACGCGCTTTCGATGAATCTCATAACTTCTCGAAATGTTATGGAATATGTGACTGTCGAAGAGCAGACCATTAAAGAAAATATAAAAGCGCTTGTCAAGGGAAAGCTTGTATCACTGAAAATAGATGTTGCCACTAGAATGGACAAGGCTATTTTGGGCGTGAATTTACAAATGATACAATCTAGTATGTCTAAAGCTGAGATCGTCATCAAGACTTTAGGCATGATACAGCTTCGTCATTCGCACACTGGAATTTACATCAAGGAAAAAGTTATGGAGATCATAAATGACTACGGAATAACCCTCGATCAAGTTTTCAGGTAAAATCTTAATTGCAAAATATGTTTAAAAAGCCTGTTACTGAAAACCTAAAACTATAACCACAGCATTACATCGGATAATGGAAAAAATGGAAATTTTAAATGATGATTCGGAGATTCTTTTTGACGATAACACACACGATGACATTAACGGTGAAAATGTGATGGAAAAACTCGATTCCATAGAGTTGGCGAATATTCAACTTGTAAGGTGTGCTGCGCACTCGCTTCAACTGTGCGTATTCGACATCAACAAGCTAGACGAGATCAGCGAAAAAGTTTCATCATGTCACAAAATTTGTAAATTATTGCGTACAGAAACGAATAGGTAAGTGAAATCTTAAGATTTTTTAATATTATTTTAAATGTTTAAAAATATTCAATCTGAGCAGACGTTGGTTGAACGAGGCAAAAAAAAACGTACCATGTCTCGATGTTGTTACGAGATGGAACTCTACATATTTAATGATTAAAAAGATTTAAAAGAGTTCCTTTCTGTACACCCCTAGCATAAGTATTGATGCGGACTGGGATTGGATGGAGGTATATATTGACGCGTTCAATGACACATACGAAGCGACCTTAAAGTTGCAGGATACAAAATTAGTATACAGCGAATTCTTCATAATATGGATGGAGCTTCAACTAAAGTGCGAGAACAGCCCAAATTATATTAAAAAACGAGAAAGAACGTACGGAGTCGCTTCGAACGCGACTCTACTTTTAAACCCGTACTCAGTGATTTATGTGGAATTTTAAAATGTTTTATCAGTTTTGCATTTTACATTTTTTGCTACATCTGTCATCGACATCTACATCTACATCATCTATATCAGTTCTCACAACAACACACGTACACTGCACGAGGCAGCATGTTTGAGCGTGAGTGTGCGTGTAAGAGAATCTGCTGCGACAATCATCCCCATAAATGACTTATTCTGCAAGGGGGTGGGGAAGCTGGCAGCTGAAAATTCATTTGATCATTGTGGCTATAATAATGATTCGATCTGAACCAAATTCGGAAACCTGGTAGATATGGTCATTCTCTACAATACTGCATTTTTTTTTTTTCTATCTTCAAAATTGTGGATTTTTCGTCTTTTGTGGGGGCGGGGCGAAATTTTGAAATACACTTGTTCAGGTTTGGTATCACAGGAGTCTTGGCAGAAAGTTTGGTTGATCTAGCTCTTATAGTCTCTGAAATCCAGGCGTTCATTTTGTACGAAAAACCAAATTGACTCGATTTTGTGTAAATGCGAAAGAGAGGGAGCGAAGTTTTTTCGTATATTTTCCTCTATTGTGGCTATATTAATGATCCGATCCGATTCAGATTTGGGCATCTGACAGATATGTTCTTCCTCTAAGATTCTGCATTTTTAGTTTTCTGTTATCTTTTAAAATTGTGGACGCCACAGATGTGCGCCCTTTTGGGGGCGGAAGTGGGCGGGGCGAAATTTTGAAACATTTTTCTAGGAGTGAGATATCACATCAGTTTGGAAAAAAGATTTGGTCCTTCTAACTCTTATAGCCTCCAAGCAAATGGGCGACAAACAAGACGGACAGACGAACAGACAGCAATTACCACAAATACAAATAAAAGGGTATACCCTTTTACTCTTCGAGTACGGGTATAAAAATTACTAGGACAGATCAAAATTCGAGAATGTAAGTTACTTGAAAATGATGCGATGTTAGCTGCAATCTACATTGATCCACGCGTTAATTGTATCTTAAATGACCAGAAAAAATGCTTAGCAAAGAAAAATCTAAAAAATAGCATTCCGTTTATTCGAGCTAAAGCAAGTAAGGTTACGTGTGTTTGAAGTTAATGTCCTGTTTTATTGTTGTTAATTGCTATTAAATTTTTAACAAAGTATATTGTCCATGTCAAAAACTCACACTTGTACTAAACTAACATTGCAAAAAATATGTTCTAATTTAGTTATGTTATTTTAGATGCATTCCCCAACACAAAGTGCGCCATCATGCGAGGTCGATATCCAAGACCAGAAGAAGGAGCTCACATCCGACGGTGATAAATGTGCTAACAAAGAAGAGTCTCTGTTTTCCGCCTATTTGGATACAGACAATTTCCGAAATTAAAGAGCCTGCATCTAAAAAACTGGTCCAAATCTATGCTGACATAGAAAATTTCGACATAAGGCATGGACGTTTGCCACTAAATGCGAACATTTTACAGTTTTTTACCGATATAAAGCTGCAGTCGCCCCACCTGAATGCGCTCGCACACGTTGTACTGGCTACACCGGCGACTCAGGTGACTGTTGAGAGGGCCTTTTCAGCGCTTCATTACATTTTAAGCGAGCGACGAAGCTCTTTAAGTGCAGAAACTCTAAATTCGCTACTAGTTGTAAAGCTTAATACTGAATAAATAATAAATCTATTGTTTAGATCTAATGAAAAATAAAAGTCTTTTGCATTTGTATGAGTGTATATGCGAATGATCAGTCTACTTGTAAACCACACTTGCACACTCACACTTTTTAATAAAAAGGCACTGAAGTCAAAAGACCGTTTACGGTGAGTCTTTCGTTTTTTCGCTCTTCTGCTGACCCTCAATGAGCGAGCGTTCAGTTGGATCGCTCTTTCTAAGTTGTTGTTGAGTGAGCATAACAAGACCCTCGCAACTGAGAACAGTTAACCGAAAACCAAAACAAAGAGCAACGAAAAGTTCTGTTCAGAGCGAGAGCACACGCACATCGTCTTTTTCGGTTGTGTTAGTGTGCAGACCGCAAAACGGTTGATTGTTATTTGCGAGCTTTGGTTAATACTGAAGGCAGGTCATTAATGAAGAGTGTGAAAATTAGGGGGCCAAGATGGCTGCCCTGTGGTACTCAGAAGTAACCTGAACAAGTGAAGACAAGGAGTTTTTGAAGAGGACTCTTTGAGACCTAGAGCAAAAGGTAGCTTGAAATCCATTTCAAAAGATTGGACGGAAACCCTAAAATGTCAAGTTTTTGTGCTAAAAGTGTAAATGACATCCGTCTGCATGTTACCATGGAAGCCTTTAATAATAAAAGAGGTAAGCTCTAAGAAATTTGTAGTTGTTGATCGTCGCCTTATAAATCCGTGCTGAGCTGGAGATATAAGTGATTTGCATAGACGTTGTAAGTGCGGGGTTAAAATTTTCTCCAACATTTTTTGGAATAGCGGATAACTTTGATATACCTCTGTAATTCATTGCGTCAGACTTACTACCTTTCTTATGGAGAGGAATAATAAACGATTCCTTCCAGATCGGAGGAAACAGGAGGCGTTAAGGGATAGGGTGAATAGTTTAAGCAGGGGTCCACACAGAGCGTCGGCGCAGTACCTGAGTACACAGGCGGGGACTCCGTCAGGACCTGGTGAGAACACCGGCTTAACTAGTCGAAGATCCTGAAGCAGTGAGCTTTCATTTAACGTAGGGCTGAAAATGCCGTTCGGTCTTGGTAAACTGTATGGTTACGGCTGACCAGAGTAGCTTTCATGGGAATAGGCTATTTGAAAAAATTGTGCAAAAAGATCGGCAATGGCCTGATCGTTGTTTGCCGACGAATTATGAAATGATAGCGAGGATGGATGTGCGGACGTTTTACGCTTGTTGTTTACGAAGCTGTAAAACTGTTTAGGGTCCTGAGAAAAGCGCATCCTGCATCGAGCTAGGTAATTTTTGTAGCATTGAGCGTTTACAATGGTGAATTTGACCGAGCTATTACATAGCGAGAGAGAAGGAGAGCCAACTTCTTGAAATTTTTATAAAGTCTTGATTTTATGTTTTTTAGACTGGATAGCTCTTTGGTAAACCAAGGGGCTTCCCAGATCTAATCGGACAAAAATATGGGACACAAGAATCAAAGAGTGTGTCAAGTAAATTATAGAAAATGTTTGTGCCTTTTATAACGTCAGTGCACAAGTACAGAGCGGACCAATCGAAATCCCTAATCAGGCTTCGTAAACCCGGCAGCAGCGGACACGTTTAGAAAGCTTACCTGATCGATCCAATACAGAAGGTCCAATATCGACCGATACTTCGAGATAAACTATGGTAGGAGTCTTCAGGTATAGTGAGCGGAAGGGCTCGGGTTAACAACGCTATGGTTGGATCCGAGACGAAATCGAATCCCCAGAATTATCATGAGGTTCTTTATCTGATAGCGAGGAAGAAACAGTTTTTAAAGCGGACAGGTCTTTATCCGAAGACGGTGGAATGTACGAGCAGGTAATGAAAATAGAAAAGGCTGAAAGAATCAGTTTTATGTAAAGACGGTGGAATTCCAGGTCTAGTCGAACCTGGAATATGAAAATGTTCCGACGTGAAGTTAGAGTCCACTGCGATGAGGACCCCTCCTCCACGTCGAGACAAACGGTCCTTTCTAAATATTGTGTACCGATCTGCCAAAACTTCGGAACTAAGGATGTCCGGCTTTAACCAGGTTTCAGTTAACACAATAATATAGGACAAAAATGTGAAACTTTCAAGATAGAGAGTGCTGAGCTTACTACGTAAGCCTCTAGCATTCTGGTAAGTAATTAAAAAGAGAGGAAGCTAGTTTTTGGATGGGTGGAAGTAGAGCGGGAAGATGGGGATGGAGCACTGGTCTGACTGCCGGGGAGAGTTATGGGGGCCTATTCTTCTTCTTAGCCTTATACTCTTTCACAACCAAGTGCTCCGGCCAAAAATTGGCCGAGCAAATGGTGTCGATATGAGATGGGGAGACGCTTATCTTAAAAAATAAGCTATCTCACTGGCATAAGCGAAATTAAACTTCTCCACCTTTAGGCCTTCGGCTTTTATTTTGATTTGTATAAAAGCAGTTACATCATTAGATGTAAGATCAGGGGCAAGCCGAGAGACAAAAACTTGCCGCTTTGGTGGGACACCCACCAGTGGTTTTAGCACCACAGGTGCGGTACCTGTGATGGCAATATCCGGTGGTCCCGGACGTTCAACAACTGGTGGGTTCGTAATCGATGGGATGGCTATGGAGTTTGGTACGGACTCTACGGACACGGACGCTACAGTCGGCTGCATGTTCTCCGAGACGATGCATTCGGCTACCGAATCTGCATCACCAGCAGCTATCGTTGCCCTTGGGTGGCAAACGAAATCAACTGCTGCACTGGCGTAGTGGTCGGAGTTAGTTTTTCAGATGACGGCGGGCGTGAGGCAGTTGGCACTTGCAAGTCCCGTGGGTGGACTTCTTGCGCCGCGGAGACTCAGCCAGCAGCAGTAAACTGCTGAACGGAGTGTCCATGGCTAAGAGCCGATCGTATTGCTTTTAAAGCCCACAATCAGCTCCTTAAAGCCACTCCTCGTCTGCCTCATAAACGAGCGCATTTCGCTTTCTACCGCACGGCAATCCTCGCAACTAGAATGCAAGCCGTTGGGTTGTGAGATGGCATCACCCACACGGCCAGAAATACCTCCCACACTTTGCGTGCACTACGCTGTCGCAAAGCCAGCAAGGTATGTTCGGCTGATCGTGAGTGATCTGCTTCTTGCAGGTTTTTTGCGCAGACCACAGAAAATTCCATAATTAGTTTTAAATTTTTTTTTCAATAACAAAAAAGAAAGTTCAAAACAAATAGCAATCAGACCACAGTGCAAGCAGTTTCAAAAAAAGCTATGCTTAAAAGAAGAAAATGGAAGAAAAGAGAGAGAACTACTGCAACAGCTTGTAAGTGAGAGAGAGCTACTGCAAAAAGGTTTATAAGCGAGAGAGAAAAGAACAGTTAGTTTGGGTGATAGAGAGAGTTGCTAGACAAAAGCTAAAGAGCGGCCAAATGTATTTTCTTACTTACTGTAAGCAACAACAAAACACAATTACCCGCCGCACAAAATTGGTTAAAAATGTCGTGTTTATACACAAAAAATAGGCATGCACCCGCAATTTTGATAGAAAATCAGATTAAGAGGGTAATTATTAAATTTATTAGGCACCGGTTGTTTGTAATATATAAAAGAAAGAAGCGGAGCGAAAAAAAAAAAACACGTCTGGTCACTACAAAGAGAACGAACGAATTCGAAACGGTTAAGGATAGATTTTAGATGGTAAGTTATTTAGAGCGTATTTTATTAAGGTCTATTTTTAAGACACGGGCTGTTTATAAAACGAGAGAAAAAATGCGTAAGGCAGAACCTCTGCGTACGTATGGTTACTACGAAAGAGAACAAACAATTATGCAACAGCGACCCCTGTCGATTGCAATTCTGCCTGTGGTCTGCGCCTAATAAACTTCAGTTTGGTGTCGATTGTGCCACTTAATTGGGCAGCCCACGCAGCGCACTTCAATGACTCAAACAAAAATTTGTATAAATGTTTTGCGCGTTCCTAAATTTATTGATTCAAAAACAGCAAGTACTGATGGCATAATGTTTTCCGACATAGATAAGCTGAGCCTCCATCTTCAACTTTTAACACTCTCAATGTGGTAATGAAATTTTTTAGAAATTAAGCCATGGGATGGCGCGTTTTAGTCGAATAAACAGATTTATAAATAGATTTTAGAGTTTTATATAATTTTTAAAATTTTTTTTTTGAGTATTATATTTGAAAAATAAATGTGCATTAATCTTTTATCTTATCGTTATTTGAAGTCCTTATTTTAATTAGATTTATGTAGGTTCGAAAACAGCATATAGTTTTAACAATTAAAATTTCTTATAATTGTATACAGTTTAAATATTTCCTTGAAATTTTGCATTATATTATTATTGCTTTTGCATAGTTTTACTATTAAAATGTTTATGGAGATTATTATATTATCACATGTTTTTCATAGGCAAGAGATTCAAAAAATATTTTTTTTCTTGATAAATTTGAAATTGCGTTCAAAGCTAAACAATTCATTGTTAAAATCCAATGTAAAATCCATACAAACAAGTAGTGGTTTTATAATATTGAAAATACTGTAAATGGTTATAATAAATATCAATGAAAATTTTTATTTTTATTAGTTGCATTAAGTATTTATGTCCTTTCTTAACGACTATATTTGTTAATTGTGATATTACTTTTAATGGTTAAACTTACAAAAAACTAATTTTATGTAGTCTTATTCTATAAGTATTTTGGTATTAGTTTCTAATGATACAAATTAATCAAATTTATTTAAAGGATTAAACTTATATTTATAATTTATAGGAATAATTAATTCTAGACCTTTTATTTCCTCTTCTGCGATAGTTGATAAGTAAAACAATTTGTGTTAATATTCTAACACGAATATTTTTGGCGTTTTATGTAAACTTTGAATTATTTTCACTGGAAACAAGATTAAGCGGTACAGTCAATTCCGTAGCTCCACAGTTGTCATTAAACGACGACAAGCAATTTGACTTTTTGTCTGTTAATGAATTATCTTTTAGTGCTGCTGCAGTTTCAGGTTCATCAATTTTCTTTTTGCATTTCTGTAATGATATCAAGAATGGTTTTTTCAACTATGAAGTATGTAACAATTTAGGACGGTTTTACTATTAACAATTTAAACAACTTTAAATCATTCAAGAAAAATAAGTACATACTTACATTTTAAAACGAGACCGGAAATGTTTATTGTTTCTTGAGACGTCAACAAATCAAGTTTCGTTTGTTCTAATGAAGAGAAAGATACTTGCTTTTTTGTTCTGTAAAAAGGAAAATACCAATTTCCTGAATTATATTTCGTTTTATTTAAATTAATGTGTGACTTTATCATATTTTCGTATGCATCAACGAATGTTAAGGCTTTGTTAAACGGGCATTCGCTAAAAAAAAAAAAAAACTGGAGGGAACGTTGTAAGTCGCTGCTGTGGCCGCGAATCTACACCCAGCGACAAAAAAAGCCGAAAATTAGGAATAAAATTTGGGGAAACACCAGGCTTCCAATGTCAGAAATGCATGAAAAGTCGGAGTGCGGCTTTTTTTTGTCGCTGGGTGTACTTTTATATCCGTACTCAGTCAGTATATATGTATGTAGCTTATATGATTTACATATGTGGAATTTTAAAATATTGTACCTGTTTTAATTGTTTTTACATATGCTATCTACGCACACTGCACGGTGCAGAATGATCCATTTTCTGATAGATTTGAGGCTTTAAAAATATTTTATGAGAGGTTTTTTTTGACAGATCTAGGAAAAAAAAATGTCAAATTTTAAAAATAAAATAATGGTAAACTATTTTAAAATTCCATATATAAACCATAAACTCGCATATATACTGACTGAGAACGGCTATAAAAAAGTAGTGTCGCGGCAACTGCGACTTAGCGTTCCCTATCGTTTTTTTTAATATGACACCTCAAAAGGTAGACTTATTATATCAATTCACGGTGTAACGCATTTAAGACTGAGGAAGAGTGTTTGATGCTGTGGCAATCGAATCTAAAAATAAATTATTATACTCCCTGCTATTATCCTGATTAGGTATGTTCGGTCTCCCAGCCTAGCATTTTACAGTATTTTATAGATCATAAACAGTGGTGCAGCATTAAGGTGAATTCTTGTATTGGCTCGTTGTTTGCACTTCCCACTGCACCGAATTATTATCTAGATATACAAGCTCTGAGCAGTGCACAATAGTGACTCCTGAGGCGGTTTGATTGACAACACGCACGACTGGTCGTTGGTAGCATATAATTTAGACAGTGTCTGTTAACAGAATGTAACCCTAGTGCCCAAATTTTCTTTTCCAAGAAAAAATTTATTTTGATTCAGTATGTATCAAAAGTGAATGTTTGTTTTAGAAAACTTTTACTTTTGCACGGATCGAGGAAACTTTATAGGACTATATTGGAAAAAATATTTATATTTGGGAAGGTAGGCCAAAAAAGGACTATCCTTTTGTGCACACGTTTTCTATAAATGACTACAAAAGCTTGCGGCTCAAACCACCTAAAGTTTTTGACCCACTCGCTGAATTAGAAAAGCAAAATTTGTGTTGGGAACGGTGTTTTTAATGAAAAATCATAGAAAAGAGGCTTTTTTGGGAAAGCACAGGTTTAGACAACGGTAGACACTTTGGGGAAGTAATTCTGAAGAGAAAAGTTTTTATAAAAGTGAAAACATTGGAAAATGCTCGAAAAACAAATAAAATGGAAGAAAAACGAGCGGATTTAGGACGGCTTATCCCTCGAGTCCAGGTACCACACATATGCGACATCCTTTTGGGCAGCACTCCAAAGTTTGCTTACTATGCTCAATGAAATCCCATATTTTGTCACTTTTTACATTTTTGTTGTTGTTCAGTAAATTATGCAAATCCATGACCTTTTGGCGCCATAACAGTCTTTTTTGAAAATTAGGAAAGAACATCCAAAGGTTTAGATTTTAACATATTTTTGAGCAGGCGCTTTGGTACTTGAGGTGATTTGTCAAAATTGAAAAGATTCATTAAAACCTGGAAAAAAGGTTTTTTTGTCAGCGAAGCTGCTATCAAAGTGATTTTAAAAATCTGAGCAATTTGGAAAATGCTCGACGGTATCAAACATCGCGGGAATTTAATTGCGGACGTCAGAAAGGATCGGCTAAAAAGTCAGCGATTACGGACACTGCGAGACACTCTTGTGATTTATTTTCCTTTTAATCAACTTGGTATGGTTTTATGTCCCTGAAACGCACAAGTTTGTAGGTTTGTCAGTGCGAACACTTTGGAGTTATAACGGGGCAATGTGCATGGCTGGGCAATAGGTACAGATTGCCCCATACAAAACTTCTGCCGCAGCAGCAGGAATGGCGTATAGAGATTTTCCAGTATCGAGGTCAGGCTCATGTAAAGGCGGCGTCACTGAATACTTTATCCTTTACGAGGTTCTTGGATAGCGCCATAACATCTTTGGAGAGGCTGATGTTTGGTGATTTTGGTTCACGAATAGGCGCCGGACAGTAATCCCATGACGATTAAAATTTCAATGCTTTCTTTGCCTCCGAGTGACCTCGACTTACTATAGGCTCTATAAACCTAACCTAACCTTTGCGTTTCTCTAGCCAACTTAGAATTGGATAGCAATCGAACTTCCTCATTGACAACAATTCTGCAAACATCATCAGTCAAAGGACTTCCGGCGAAGTTACACAAAATCAATTGTGTTGACAGCCGGAAAAGAGCTGACAGCTTATTCAATTTGTCGTCGTTCCATGGTTTCCTGTAAATTATCTAAAGATGTCAGATTGTTCAAACTTACCTTATAAGTGGACGCCCGAATTGTCCCATCCCAAGATCGATTTCCGGGATACATTACTCAATAGAAACTAACAAAAACTTATTTTAGTGTAGGTCACTGTATTTGAGTCCCGGGAGACACCAGACATCGCGGGCAGGAAACTTTTTATAATATTTTAAAAAAAATATTTTATATTTTTCACTTTTTACAAAATAATTATTGCGGACGAGTTGCCAAATTTTGGATCGGCAGTTTGCGCAAGCCTAGTATGTATTCCAAACGCAACGAACTAAATTTTTGACTTCGCTGAATTAGAAAAGCAAAGTCAAAAAAGAATGAAAAGAATAAAACACCGGTGTTTTTTAACCTTACCCGTCTAGAGGCGGTCTTGGGCACTAGAGGGTTAATATCATGACACGGTAAGAGATTGTTGACTTTAAAATGAGAGAAAGTTTGAGTATAATCGAAGTCCTTATGAGTATATGAAACTATCATGGGAAAAAAAAAAACGATCAGAAGGACGGTCCAGGTACCACCTCACCATTGCTTCAAAAGCCTCCAGTGCAACAGGCAAAAATCCCATATTTTGAGATTTTACATTTTGCTGTTGTTCCGTATTATCAAATTGACCCTGAATTAGAATACTTTAAGAACCTAAAACATATTTTAATATTTTGACTTCGTTGGTTTCAAAATTGAAAGACTATTAAAGGAAAACGAAATTGGCGCGAAAGCTTGTGGGGTGAATTTTAATGAAATTGTAAACAAAACAAAAAGATAACGGGGCACTGTCATGTGATATATGGTCACGGATTTTTTAATGTGTTGTTGGTATGTTTTTATGTCCCTATCAAATGTACTTCTGCCGCATGGAGGGCAGCAGGGAGGTAAGGAGGAATGTTACTAATTAAACTGTTAACAATTAAATAGTGGATAACATTTTGCCCGTTTTTGTCCGATTTTCTCTCAGATGCATTTACTGCCATTCAACGTTGCTTGATGTTTGGAGCGACAACAACCGTCACCAAATACTCAGAAGCGCCTTTTATTGATGAAAGGACGTGATAGCCAGTTTTTGGCAAAAATGCAACAGCTTTGGTGGGCTGATGCTTACAAAGTTTCATGTTTCTATCTTCAAAATTGGAAATGGTTCCAAAAACCTTGCCCATAGGCGCCGGAGGGGCAAGGTTGTCATTTTGACCATCATGCCGATGGCGACATTTGATTCATTTACACACTGGGCAATTGTTGCCTGTGCAGACCTCGTAGACTTAGGTCCAATGATAATCGACGCCCTATTAAACCTAACCTAAAATACACAAATCCATAAGGTGGGAGGTACCCACCGCTCAGGTAGCGCACGAAGTGATTTTCCGACAAGCGAAGTGGCTTTTCAATGGCCTTTGGTCTTCCTCATTAACATGGGAGAAAACGGCTGCGTGAATTGAGTATGGCTCGCCCTTCACAGTAACGCTATCCTTGAACGTGAGTCTTCCTGTACAAGAGAATTCTTCTTCTAACGGCGGCCCGGATTGGTCCGAAGTGGGGAGCCCAAGGAATAAATTGAAATTTGACGAATTTTCCGATCGAATAGAAACGTCTCATTGAAGTGGTTAGCAGTCGAAATTTGTGTCTGTCACAGTAGGCTGACCCCGTATAATACCCGACGTCGTTCCATCCGTCTGCTGCCAAGAATTATTACCCCTGATACTTAAAAGATGTGAACAGCTTGTTGAAGACAGACGGGCGACTTTCAAACTTATTTGATAATTTTTTTTTTTCCCAGATTGTTTATTCCCACAGACCGCCTCTAGACAGGATACATTATAAAGAATAGAAATGCGCCGCCGCCGGCTAACAAAAACTTTTATTTTAGTGTAGGTTTATCCATTTTGAACCAGACAAAGTTTTGAGACTATCAGCAACACGGTACAATTTTTTTCGAACAGCCAAAATTTTATAATATTTTAAAAAAATATTTATATTTTTCACTTTTACAAAATAAGTCAGCGAAATTTCGTCCGAGTTGCACAAATTTTCAGACAATGACTACGCCGCGCGGTTCTCCCCAGCAAATGTGCTCTAGTTTAAATTCCAAATTGTTTTGTTGAGAAGTTGAAACGAACAAAAGGATAAATTTTTGGACTTCCTCAGGGCAGCAATTAGAAAAAAAGCTGAACCGCCGGTGTTCAAAAGCGCTTCGTTGCTAAACTTTATGAAAGTTTGAAAGTGAATAAAGTGGGCGTCTTACCGGTGTTTTTTTAACCTTGCGCCCACAATTCCGGTCTTAGGCAACGACTTTTCCTGACCGGGTTAATATCTAGATTTGACACGTTAGGAGCAATGAGGTGGCAACCCTTTCGAAAATGAGAAAAGTTGCCGTACGTTCGAATAAGGCGTCACAGATGAGTATATGAATCTATCATGGCAAAAACGAGCGGAAGGACGGCTTACCGACAGCGCAGCAATTCATTGAACGAGCCTCAAGTGCACTATAGGCCATGAGCATTTTGTCATTTTTTCATTTTGTTGAAGTCCGACGATCAAATTATTGCAGAAGTATTTTGTAACAATGAATAGGGCGATACACTAAAAGAATTGGCAATATTTTTGGACTTCTGATGGTATTTTTTATTTGGGTGACTTATTGAATGGCCACTCAAAAAAGAGTAGCCTTCATATTTTTTGCTGTTGATTTTTTAAGATTGTAAAACAAAACAAAAACTGGTTAAACCCCATTTAATCGTCAAAGTAGTTGCAAAAATAAAGTCGATAACACTACATGTGATATATTGTCCGATTTTTTAATTTTGTCATGTTTTATGTCCCTACTAACAAATGTATTTGTGTTTCTTATTAACTTTGATGGTGCGCAGACTATATGCTGAAGATTATTAAAGTTCCATTAAATAGTGGATAACATTTTGCCCGTTTTGGATTTACGGCAATACTCAATGTTTCAGATGATATCCGGCGATGTTTTGGGCGACAACAACGCCAACAAGCTGCTCCGTTTTGAAGGAAACTGAATTACAGATCTGCAAAAACTGAATAAAAGGTAATGGCAGCCATTTATTAACACTTATTTTTGCCAAAATGCAACTGAACTTTCTGGAAAGGCGTGGTACAAAGAAAAAACTGATATTTCCGGATCACCTTTGTTTTTTAGTATATTTACAAAAGTTTCATGTTTCTTGTACATTTTGGTGATACATCGGCATAGTGCAGTGTCATAACAGTCATTTTAGCCTGATGCCGATGGCGACAACGATGACACTGTAACTTGTTGCTTGCAGAGTCGTAGACATACTCCAATGATAATCGACGCCAAATTGATGGCCGTCACCACTTCGAAAATAGCGATATTTGTACCGCTACCGCTCAGGTAGCGCACGAAGTGATTTTTAGGACCCAGTAATGGCTTGGCTTGGATCAGTTAAAGCATGTTGTATAATGGCCTCGACTGCTTCAGCAGTAACAAACTCAACTTATCGAGTCTTGAATTGAAAAGGTTCTGTACAACTTTGCGCTCTTAACGGGATTTCGTTGCCCTGGGAGATTAAAATGAAAGTTGAGATCGGTTGAACAATTTTCGAATAGAAACGTCATCAGGTTGATATGATATGTCACGGTAGATGCAATAATTCCGTGTAAACGACGTGCAACCATCCGTTTAGTGCCGCCAAAAGTGGTGGATAATTTGATCGGAACGTTGTTGAACGTCAGGATTTTAGATTTTGTAGGACCCTTTTCTTCTTGCATGGAATGGTCCGTGGAGTCGATTCACACCGTTGGAATGGCAAAACGGAACTGAGATGCGCTGCTGCTGAAGTGCCAATTTAAAGAATTACTCCTGACGTTGCATCCTTTGA
Organism: Drosophila bifasciata; assembly: GCA_009664405.1. Taxonomy (NCBI): domain Eukaryota; kingdom Metazoa; phylum Arthropoda; class Insecta; order Diptera; family Drosophilidae; genus Drosophila; species Drosophila bifasciata. The sequence continues at coordinate 43,208 of WIOZ01000016.1, forward strand.
CAAAGACAAAAGTTTGATTTGCTAGGTAGAAGCAAAGAGGTGTTTCTCGGACTATGGGATTAACACACCCACCCGAATGAGCTAAAATCCTGACGTGCTGTCGAAATGGATTAAGAAAACTTAATGGACTTTATAGTGTTAGTGATTTGTTGAGCCGCTGAAAGTCGTCAGTAAAGGCTTACTGTTGCAGATTCAGACAATGCAGTTGGATGTATGCCGCAGTTCTCCTGGTGACAACAGCTCTGTTTAAAAGTTTGCCTGTTTCTTTTTAGTGTGATGTGATTGACCGCAGGTCCAACAGCGATTAGTTAAGGCTCAAGTCACCATTTGATGACCTTTCGAAAGGCAGTTGAGATAGAACCCATGTCTTTTCACTACCTCCAGCCGTTGGACTCCTTTATGGCCTTGAACTGCTCGAACGCCATCAGCCTGTGTCTTGAGCAGAGAACGCAATCAACGTGTAGTGTATTCATGCAGTGGGTTTGGCCTAATCAATTTAAGCACCACTCCTAAAGTCAAATTGCAATATGATGCGGTTCCAGCGGCGGTCATTGTCGCTGCCCAAAAGTGATGCGTGTGCATCTAAGCCGTGAGAACCTTGCGCAACGGGCATTGGGCATACCGCCGCTTACGGAAATCTGACGCCTCCTATTGAATGTTGACTGTGGGAAGCTTACGTAACGGGGTTTTGTTTTTATCTTTAGGACGTTGATGTTCAATGACTGCACCATCAAGTGACCCATGCGACACCAAGCCGAAGCCTGTTACGCGCTGATCCCTGGCAGATACGCAGTGTATTAGCGATTTAAGTAGAGCAAGTGAATTAGTGATCTGATCCCGGCAGATACGCAGCGTATTAGCGATTTAAGTAGAGCAAGTGAATTAGTGGTGGATATTATATGGTAGAACGAATTATAATCCGAGCATAATATCGAAACGGTTCATGCAAGGAATATTCGTTCTACAGTGGAAGGTACAAAGGAATAAAATTTCTACAGGATCTAATAGGAATCTAACAGGAATGGTGAAGTTTATGCGGCTCAACAAGTCAGGGCTGTCGATGTCACCCTGATCAAGTTGTGCATGAAAATCACACCAAGCATTTTCTACGATTAAGTAAGGATGGAAGGTTTATGAAGAGCAACCTACACGAGTAAGAAGGCAGTCTCACACCTTCATCCCAGTTGAGGCCACGCAGAGCAAAAGTTTTTCTGGACTGATTCTATACAGTCTTGGTTTCCATGGTTTCTCCTGTACTTTGTACTGAGGGCATCATACACAAGAGCCGTACTCTAAAATCGGACGAACAAGCGAAATATAGAGAGTCTTCGTTATACCCATATGCAATGTTTAACAGACGATATTTCCAATATTAATGTAGATAACACATGCGAACTTATTTTTTCTGAAAGATCATTTTATTCTCTTAAGCTTAGAAAAAAGTTCGTTGTACTACAACAACAACATTAAAACAAAAATTTTTGAATGCTTTGATTGATAAGAAAAATATTGCCACTAATTATTCGTACGGTGCACTAGCTTAGCTTAGAATTGAAAGAAGATCAAAAGAATTGGAAACAGTGCAACAAAATCACTATCTAGTCATAATCTGGATCAGTCTTATAATGCAGAATGTAAGAAATATGTAATTGCTTTAAATTAGTCAAAGTTTAGCAACGATGGAACGTGGTAAGCCGATTTGCAACGAAATCAGAAGTTTGGTTTAGATTATTATAAATCGGGGATCACTTTGGTGAAATAGCCAAGCAATTAAATCTGGCTTAGTCGCCCGTTCAAGGCCTTATAAACAATTTTAAGAAAAATGGCAATATTGAAAATAATTTCGCAAAAGAGGTCGAAAATCGACAATAACAGCTCGTGACAAAAGAGCCCTGGCCACAATTGTGAAGGCTGATCGTCGCCAAATCTTGAGTAATGTCTGATAAAATCGGAAAAAGTGTGAAGCGTGAATGGAAGCGCCTGCAGTTGCGAGATATTGGATATAACTTCTATAAAGTATCTATAGTGATTATCTATGTTACATACTCAATAGCTTAAATTACTCTTAGGACAAGGAAACAACATTGCTTACGCTTCGTCAAAAGCAGAAGCGTTTACAATGGGCTCGGGAACGGGTGTCTTCGACTCAAAGGCAATGAACCACCATCATATGTATATAGCGATGAATCTTAATTTGATCTGTGTGTCGGTGATGCGCGAAGGAGAATCATCCATAACAAAAAGAAGCGTACCATAAGACTGCCTGAAAAGGACAGTTAAGTTCCCTGAAAGCAAAATGGTGTGGGGTTGTATGTCTGCCAAAGGGTAGGACAACTTCACTTCATTGAGGGAATAGTTAACGCAGAAAAATACGTTACAATTTTAGAAGAAAGTTTGCTGCCATCAACACCAAAACTGGCTGACAGTGGTGAATACAAATTTCAGCAGGATGGAGCATCATCTCATGCTGCTAAACGAACCAAATCATGGCTGCAGTTCAATGAAATTGGGATCTTATATTGGCCTTCAAATAGCCTGGACCTAAGCCCAATCGAGAATATATGGGGAATAATGAAAAGAAATCTAAAAATGAGCCTCAAAGAACGCTTCCTGACCTAAAAGAAAACTTCAAAAGATGTGGGACTCTATTTCAAATAAACAATACCAGGATTTATTATAATCTATGCCAAAGCGTTGTAAATGTGTTGAAGAATCCAAGGTGATGTTACACAATATTAATATTACAAAAAATTATATTTTTAATCAAACAGTTAATATTAAACGCACCGTACGAATAATTAATTAGTGGCAATCTTTTTCTTATAAATTAAGCAAAGCATTCAAAAAATTTTTATTATTATTGTTGTAGTACAACAAACCTTTTTATACCCGTCGAAGAGTAAAAGGGTATATTGTATTGTTAAAAGTGGATGTGTGTAACAAAGAAGTAATTTCCGACCATATAAAGTATATATATTCTTGATCAGCATCAATACCGGTCGATATAGCCCTGTCTGTCCGTCCGTCTGTCCGTCTTGTTCGTCGCCCATTGCTCGAAGGCTAAAAGAGATAGAAACCAAATTTTTTCAAGACTGATGTGTTCTCTCACTCCCAGAAAAAAGTTTAAAATTTCCGCCAAATCTGAATCGGATCGGATCATTAATATAGCCACAATAGCAAAAACATACGCAAAACTTCGCTCCATCCCTTTCCCTCACACAAAATCGAGTCGATTTGGTTTTTGTATTTTGTGTAGCCTGGATCTCAAGACTATAAGAGCTGAAACCAAACTTTTGGCCAAGACTCCTGTGATACCAAACCTGAACAAGTGTATTTCAAAATTTCGCCCCGCCCCTTCCGCCCCACAAAGACGAAAATCCACAATTTTGAAGATAGAAAAAAAATAAAAATGCAGTTTTGTAGAGAATGACCATATCTACCAGATTCCCGAATTTGGTTCAGATCGGATCAATTGGCCACAATGATCAAATGAATTTTCAGCTACGAGCTGTCCTTCCACTTGCGCCGTAAGTCATTTATTGGGGTTGATTGTTGCTGCAGCTTCTCTCACCACTCACGCTCAAACATGCTGCCTCGTGCAGTGTACGTGTGTTTTGTGAAACTGCTGTAGATGATGTATTTGTAGATGTCGATGACA
>WIOZ01000017.1:0-60304 GCA_009664405.1 Drosophila bifasciata
TAACAGACGATATTTCCAATATTAATGTAGATAACACATGCGAACTTGTTTTATTCTGAAAGATCCTTTTCTTCTCTTAAGCTTAGAAAAAACGAGAGAAAACGTACGGAGTCGCTTCGAACGCGACTCTACTTTTTATACCCGTACTCAGTGATTTATGTGGAATTTTAAAATGTTTTATCAGTTTTTTACATTTTACATTTTTGCTACATCTGTCATCGACATCTACAAATACATCATCTACAGCAGTTCTCACAACAACACACGTACACTGCACGAGGCAGCATGTTTGAGCGTGAGTGTGCGTGTGAGAGAAGCTGCAGCAACAATCAACCCCAATAAATGACTTACGGCGCAAGTGGAAGGGGACAGCTCGTAGCTGAAAATTCATTTGATCATTGTGGCTACAATAATGATCCGATCTGAACCAAATTCGGGAATCTGGTAGATATGGTCATTCTCTACAAAACTGCATTTTTATTTTTTTCTATCTTCAAAATTGTGTGGATTTTCGTCTTTTGTGGGGGCGGAAGGGGGCGGGGCGAAATTTTGAAATACACTTGTTCAGGTTTGGTATCACAGGAGTCTTGGCCAAAAGTTTGGTTGCTCTAGCTCTTATAGTCTCTGAGATCCAGGCTACACAAAATACAAAAACCAAATCGACTCGATTTTGTGTGAGTGCGAAAGGGATGGAGCGAAGTTTTTGCGTATGTTTTTGTCTATTGTGGCTATATTAATGATCCGATCCGATTCAGATTTGGCGGAAATTTTAAACTTTTTTTCTGGGAGTGAGAGAACACATCAGTCTTGAAAAAAAAAATTTGGTTGTTTCTATCTCTTTTAGCCTTCGAGCAATGGGCGACGAACAAGACGGACAGACGGACGGACAGACAGGGGCTATATCGACTCGGCTATTGATGCTGATCAAGAATATATATACTTTATATGGTCGGAAATTACTCCTTCTCTATGTTACACACATCCACTTTTTAGCACAAATACAATATACCCTTTTACTCTTCGAGTACGGGTATAAAAAAGGTTTGTTGTACTACAACAACAATAATAAAAAAAATTTTTTTGAATGCTTTTGCTTAATTTTATAAGAAAAAAAGATTGCCACTAATTAATTATTCGTACGGTGCGTTTAATATTAACTGTTTGATTAAAAATATAATTTTTGTAATATTAATATTGTGTAACATCACCTTGGATTCTTCAACACATTTACAACGCTTTGGCATAGATTATAATAAATCCTGGTATTGTTTATTTGAAATAGAGTCCCACATCTTTTTGAAGTTTTCTTTTTAGGTCAGGAAGGGTTCTTTTGAGGGCTCATTTTTAGATTTCTTTTCATTATTCCCCATATATTCTCGATTGGGCTTAGGTCCAGGCTATTTGAAGGCCAATATAAGATCCCAATTTCATTGAACTGCAGCCATGATTTGGTTCGTTTAGCAGCATGAGATGATGCTCCATCCTGCTGAAATTTGTATTCACCACTGTCAGCCAGTTTTGGTGTTGATGGCAGCAAACTTTCTTCTAAAATTGTAACGTATTTTTTTGCGTTAACTATTCCCTCAATGAAGTGAAGTTGTCCTACCCCTTTGGCAGACATACAACCCCACACCATTTTGCTTTCAGGGAACTTAACTGTCCTTTTCAGGCAGTCTTTATGGTACGCTTCTCTTTTTGTTATGGATGATTCTCCTTCGCGCATCACCGACACACAGATCAAATTAAGATTCATCGCTATATACATATGATGGTGGTTCATTGCCTTTGAGTCGAAGACACCCGTTCCCGAGCCCATTGTAAACGCTTCTGCTTTTGACGAAGCGTAAGCAATGTTGTTTCCTTGTCCTAAGAGTAATTTAAGCTATTGAGTATGTAACATAGATAATCACTATAGATACTTTATAGAAGTTATATCCAATATCTCGCAACTGCAGGCGCTTCCATTCACGCTTCACACTTTTTCCGATTTTATCAGACATTACTCAAGATTTGGCGACGATCAGCCTTCACAATTGTGGCCAGGGCTCTTTTGTCACGAGCTGTTATTGTCGATTTTCGACCTCTTTTGCGAAATTATTTTCAATATTGCCATTTTTCTTAAAATTGTTTATAAGGCCTTGAACGGGCGACTAAGCCAGATTTAATTGCTTGGCTATTTCACCAAAAGTGATCCCCGATTTATAATAATCTAAATCCAAACTTCTGATTTCGTTGCAAATCGGCTTTACCACGTTCCATCGTTGCTAAACTTTGACTAATTTAAAGCAATTACATATTTCTTACATTCTGCATTATAAGACTGGATCCAGATTATGACTAGATAGTGATTTTGTTGCACTGTTTCCAATTCTTTTGATCTTCTTTCAATTCTAAGCTAAGCTAGTGCACCGTACGAATAATTAGTGGCAATATTTTTCTTATCAATCAAAAAGCATTCAAAAATTTTTGTTTTTAATGTTGTTGTTGTAGTACAACGAAGCTTTTTTTTCTAAGCTTAAGAGAATAAAATGATCTTTCAGAAAAAATAAGTTCGCATGTGTTATCTACATTAATATTGGAAATATCGTCTGTTAAACATTGCATATGGGTATAACGAAGACTCTCTATATTTCGCTTGTTCGTCCGATTTTAGAGTACGGCTCTTTGTGTATGATGCCCTCAGTACAAAGTACAGGAGGGAAACCATGGAAACCAAGACTGTATAGAATCAGTCCAGAAAAAACTTTTGCTCTGCGTGGCCTCAACTGGGATGAAGGTGTGAGACTGCCTTCTTACTCTCGTAGGTTGCTCTTCATAAACCTTCCATCCTTACTTAATCGTAGAAAAATGCTTGGTGTGATTTTCATGCACAACTTGATCAGGGGTGACATCGACAGCCCTGACTTGTTGAGCCGCATAAACTTCACCATTCCTGTTAGATTCCTATTAGATCCTGTAGAAATTTTATTCCTTTGTACCTTCCACTGTAGAACGAATTATTCCTTGCATGAACCGTTTCGGATATTATGCTCGGATTATAATTCGTTCTACCATATAATATCCACCACTAATTCACTTGCTCTACTTAAATCGCTAATACGCTGCGTATCTGCCGGGGATCAGATCACTAATTCACTTGCTCTACTTAAATCGCTAATACACTGCGTATCTGCCAGGGATCAGCGCGTAACAGGCTTCGGCTTGGTGTCGCATGGGTCACTTGATGGTGCAGTCATTGAACATCAACGTCCTAAAGATAAAAACAAAACCCCGTTACGTAAGCTTCCCACAGTCAACATTCAATAGGAGGCGTCAGATTTCCGTAAGCGGCGGTATCTGCCCAATGCCCGTTGCGCAAGGTTCTCACGGCTTAGATGCACGCGCATCACTTTTGGGCAGCGACAATGACCGCCGCTGGAACCGCATCATATTGCAATTTGACTTTAGGAGTGGTGCTTAAATTGATTAGGCCAAACCCACTGCATGAATACACTACACGTTGATTGCGTTCTCTCTGCTCAAGACACAGGCTGATGGCGTTCGAGCAGTTCAAGGCCATAAAGGGAGTCCAACGGCTGGAGGTAGTGAAAAGACATGGGTTCTATCTCAACTGCCTTTCGAAAGGTCATCAAATGGTGACTTGAGCCTTAACTAATCGCTGTTGGACCTGCGGTCAATCACATCACACTAAATTGCACCACAACAACAAGTTACAGGCCACATCGTCACAGCAATCAGACTCCTCAACTCAGCCGATCGAAGCAGCTGCGCATGCTCACGTTCAATCGGACTCCGTCAAGGGAACGCAGGTCATCTTGGCTACCACCATGGTCTTTGTCAAGGATGCAATGAGCTTCTTTAGAATTGGCAGAGCTCTCGTTTTTGCACAGAAGCTCCGCTTTCCGCGAGAGAGACACAAAATTAAAATTGACGTTCAACAACGCCGATCAAATCTCGCACTTTGCCGTAGGAGTTGTCGTTGGATCTTACATAGCATATCAACCTGATGCAGAAATTGACATCTCTCATTGGAATCTCCTACCCAACATCCCGTTAGCAGTTGACAGATTCTACCAAGCTCGATAAGTTGACATGTTGCTAGGCACTGAAGCATTATACAACATGCTTGCCAAGCCAAACTGGGTCCTATCTTAGGTAACTACACTACAAATATCGCTAATCTACATCCTGCTAGTTGGCACGACTCTGCAAGATGAGTTATACATGTTGTTGCTCTGCTTCAGGCTAGCCTGTTATGCCATACAGCCGATGTAACCAAAATGTACAAGCAAGTAAATATTGAAACCAATGATCGGAAATATCAGTACATTCTTTGGCGAGTATTTCCAGAAGTTCAGTTCCAGCTGAAAACCTAAAGCTACGGAATGGCGCCGTACCTAGCAGTACGCAGTCTCTTAGCAGACCTTCATCGAACTGAGTTCCCCAATGGCGCGGATATCATCGAATCCTCATCCTACGTTCATTTCTTGCTAACTGGAACTTATAATCTCTATAGTCTGCGCACCATCAAGGAATAAGTCACCGAGCCTCTGAATCGGGGTCACTTCCCTCTGACAAAATGGCATTCGAATCATCCCGACTTTATCGACTTCAACTCATGCTTAGATGGGGTAACCAGTGGCCTTGGAGTCTCTTGGAATCAACACACCTATAGGCTACTCTTTGCATTCACACCCACGAAAATACCATCAGTTATCAACCAGAGTGCCATTCTATCGGTACTATCGCCACTCGTCATTGTTACAAAAATACTTCTGCAATAACTATTGCTCGTCGGACTTCAATAGGATGAATTCGTACCGCATGCTCATGGTCTGGACCGCGTGCTTGGGCTCGTTCAGAGCCATTGCTGCGCTGTCGGTACCTCGTTATAGCCACCGAGTAGATTGCCAATTGATCCAAGTGCACGAATTCTGTGACGCCTCCATTCGAACGTACGGCTGCTGCATCTACCTTCGAACTGGAGTTGCTGGAGGCCTCATTGCTCCTAACGGCCAAGTCGTTAGGCCTAAATTGGAATTGTGTGGAGCGCACTCCTTTATGCAAAGTTCAAACCATTGCTCATCGATAAGACGCCCTCTACTCACTTGTGGTCAAACTCATAAAGTTTAGCAACAAACTTAACGTGGACACCAACTGACCAGCATCAGCTACTACTACTACTACACTTGCTGTCTACGTGTTGTCTGTTGTCGCCTGGATGATTCGCTTCAACTACTCAACAAAGAAAACAGGCAAACTTTAAACAGAGCTGTTGTCACCAGGAGAACTGCGGCATACATCCAACTGCATTGTCTGGAATCTGCAATAATAAGCCTTTACTGACGACTTTCAGCGGCTCAACAAATCCCTAACACTATAAAGTCCATTAAGTTTTCTTAATCCATTTCTCGACAGCACGTCAGGATTTTAGCTCATTCGGGTGGGTGCGTTAATCCCATAGTCCGAGAAACACCCTTTGCTTCTACCTAGCAAATCAAACTTTGTCTGGTTCTAAAGACCTGGATGCGCTTATACGTCAGGAGTAATGGATTGTAAATGCCAGGGACCTAGCACAGGCCCGGACTTCAGCAGCAGCGCATGGGCTCAGTTCCGTTATAACGTCTTCCGCCATTCCAACGGTGTGGAATCGACTTCTGTGGACCAATAAACGCGTATCTCCGCGTAAGAAGAAAGGGTCCTATCAAATCATCTGCATGTCCTTGTCTGTCTTCTAAAGCTGTTCACATTGAGGTGGTATCAGAATTATCCACCAAGGCGTTCTTGGCGGCACTCAAACGGATGGTTGCACGTCGGGTATTGCACGGAATTGTTGCATCTACTGTGACAATTCCACAAATTTCGCTGGATCTGCTAACCACTTCAATGACTCAAGACGTTTCTATTCGATCGAGTCAAATTGTTCAACCGACTTCGTCAACTTTCATTTTATTCCTCCCAGGGCTCCCCACTTCGACGAAATCCGGGCCGCCGTTAAGAGCGCAAAGATTCTCTTGTACCTCAAGTGCCCTCCATGCACAAGTTACACTCCACAGAAACACAAATACATTTGTTAGTAGGGACATAAAAACATACCAACATTAAAAAATCGGACAATATATCACATGTACTAAACATTTAGTGTTAATAATTTATTTTACATACTTTGACGATTAAATTCCATGTTTAATCTTTTTGTTTTGTTTACAATTTCATTAAAAAATTCACAGCAAAAATCACAAGCTTTCGCGCCAATTTCGTTTTTTTGAGTGGCCATTTAATAGTCTTTCAATTTTTGACAAATAACAAAATACCAACGAAGTCCAAAAAATTTAAAAATATGCTTTAGTGTTCTTAAAGTATTCTAATTCAGAAAAATAAGGTCAATTTGATAATACGGAACAACAACAAAAATGTAAAAATGCCAAAATATGGGACTTTTTGCCTATAGTGCACTGGAGGCTTTGAAGCAATGAATTGGTGGTACCTGGAAAGGATAAGCCATCCTTCCGCTTGTTTTTTCCCATGATAGTTTCATACGCTCATAAGGACTTCCTTATTATACTCAAACTTTTCTCTCATTTTAAAGTCAACAATCTCTTAACGTGTCAACTATATATTAAGCACTTTACATTCTGTTAACAGACACTGTCTAAATTATATGCTACCAACGACCAGTCGTGCGTGTTGTCAATCAAACCGCCTCGGGAGTCACTATTGTGCACTGCTCAGAGCTTGTATATCTAGATAATAATTCGGTGCAGTGGGAAGTGCAAACAACGAGCCAATACAAGAATTCACCTTAATGCTGCACCACTGTTTATGATCTATAAAATACTGTAAAATGCTAGGCTAGGAGACCGAACATACCTAATCAGGATAATAGCAGGGGAGTATAATAATTTATTTTTAGATTCGATTGCCACAGCATCAAACACTCTTCCTCAGTCTTAAATGCGTTACACCGTCAATTGGTATAATAAGTCTACCTTTTGAGGTGTCATATTAAAAACGATAGGGAACGCAAAGTCGCAGTTACCGCGACACTACTTTTATAACCGTTCTCAGTCAGTATATATGCGAGTTTATGGTTTTATATGGAATTTTTAAAATAGTTTACCATTTTTATATTTTTAAAATTTGACATTTTTTTTCCTAGATCTGTCAAAAAAATCTCATAAAATATTTTTAAAGCCTCAAATCTATCAGAAAATGGATCACTCTGCACCGTGCAGTGTGCGTAGATAGCATATGTAACAAAACAATTAAAACAGGTACAATATTTTAAAATTCCACATATGTAAATCATATAAGGTACATACATATATACTGACTGATTACGGATATAAAAGTACACCCAGCGCCAAAAAAAGCCGCACTCTGACTTTTCATGCATTTCTGACTTTGGAAGCCTGGTGTTTCCCCAAATTTTATTCCTAATTTTTCGGCTTTTTTTTTTTGTCGCTGGGTGTAGATTCGCGGTCACAGCAGCGACTTACAACGTTCCCTCCAGTTTTTTTTTTTCGAGCGTATGCCCGTTTACCAAAGCCTTAACATTCTTTTATGCATACGAAAAATATGATAAAAGTCACACATTAATTTAAATAAAACGAAATATAATTCAGGAAATTGGTATTTTCCCTTTTACAGAACAAAAGCAAGTATCTTTTCTCTTCATTAGAACAAACGAAACTTGATTTGTTGACGTCTCAAGAAACAATAAACATTTCCGGTCTCGTTTTAAATGTAAGTATGTACTTATTTTTCTTGAATGATTTAAATTTGTTTAAATTGTTAATAGTAAAACCGTCCTATATTGTTACATACTTCATAGTTGAAAAAACCATTCTTGATATCATTACAGAAATGCAAAAGAAAATTGATGAACCTGAAACTGCAGCAGCACTAAAAGATAATTCATTAACAGACAAAAGTCAAATTGCTTGTCGTCGTTTAATGACAACTGTGAAGCTACGGAATTGACTGTACCGCTTAATCTGGTTTCCAGTGAAAATAATTCAAAGTTTACATAAAACGCCAAAAATATTCGTGTTAGAATATTAACACAAATTGTTTTACTTATCAACTATCGCAGAAGAGGAAATAAAAGGTCTAGAATTAATTATTCCTATAAAATATAAATATAAGTTTAATCCTTTAAATAAATTTGATTAATTTGTATCATTAGAAACTAATACCAAAATACTTATAGAATAAGACTACATAAAATTAGTTTTTGTAAGTTTAACCATTAAAAGTAATATCACAATTAACAACTTAGTCATTAAGAAAGGACATAAATACTTAATGCAACTAATAAAAATAAAAATTTTCATTGATATTTATTATAACCATTTACAGTATTTTCAATATTATAAAACCACTACTTGTTTGTATGGATTTTATATTGGATTTTAACAATGAATTGTTTAGCTTTTGAACGCAATTTCAAATTTATCAAGAAAACAAATATTTTTGAATCTCTTGCCTATGAAAAAACATGTGATAATATAATAATCTCCATAAACATTTTAATAGTAAAACTATGACAAAAAGCAATAATAATATAATGCAAAATTTCAAGGAAATATTTAAACTGTATACAATTATAAGACATTTTAATTGTTAAAACTATATGCTGTTTTCGAACCTACATAAATCTAATTAAAATAAGGACTTCAAATAACGATAAGATAAAAGATTAATGCACATTTATTTTTCAAATATAATACTCAAAAATTTTTTAAAAATTATATAAAACTCTAAAATCTATTTATAAATCTGTTTATTCGACTAAAACGCGCCATCCCATGGCTTAATTTCTAAAAATTTCATTACCACATTGAGAATGTTAAAAGTTGAAGATGGAAGCTCAGCTTATCTATGTCGGAAAACATTATGCCATCAGTACTTGCTGTTTTTGAATCAATAAATTTAGGAACGCGCAAACATTTATACAAATTTTTGTTTGAGTCATTGAAGTGCGCTGCGTGGGCTGCCCAATTAAGTGGCACAATCGACACCAAACTGAAGTTTTTTAGGCGCTGACCACAGGCAGAATTGCAATCGACAGGGGGTCGCTGTTGCATAATTGTTTGTTCTCTTTCGTAGTAACCATACGTACGCAGAGGTTCTGCCTTACGCATTTTTTCTCTCGTTTTATAAACAGCCCGTGTAAAAAAAATAGACCTTAATAAAATACGCTCTAAATAACTTACCATCTAAAATCTATCCTTAACCGTTTCGAATTCGTTCGTTCTCTTTGTAGTGACCAGACGTGTTTTTTTTTCTTTCGCTCCGCTTCTTTCTTTTTATATATTACAAACAACCGGTGTTTAGCCTAATAAATTTAATAATTACACTCTTAATCTGATTTTCTATCAAAATTGCGGGTGCATGCCTTTTTTTTGTGTATAAACACGACGTTTTTAACCAATTTTGTGCGGCGGGTAATTGTGTTTTGTTGTTGCTTACAGTAAGTAAGAAAAATACATTTGGCCGCTCTTTTAGCTTTTGTCTAGCAACTCTCTCTCTCTCTATCACCCAAACTAACTGTTCTTTCTCTCTCGCTTATAAACCTTTTGTGCAGCAGCTCTCTCACTTACAAGCTGTTGCAGTAGTTCTCTCTCTTTTTCTTCCATTTCTTCTTTAAGCATAGCTTTTAGAAACTGCTTGCACTGTGGTCTGATTGCTATTTGTTTTGATCTTTCTTTTTGTTATTGAAAAAAAAATTTGTTAACTAATTATGGAATTTTCTGTGGTCTGCGCAAAAAACCTGCAAGAAGCAGATCACTCACGATCAGCCGAACATACCTTGCTGGCTTTGCGACAGCGTAGTGCACGCAAAGTGTGCAGGTATTTCTGGCCGTGTGGGTGATTCCATCTCACAACCAAACGGCTTGCATTCTAGTTGCGAGGATTGCCGTGCAGTAGAAAGCGATATGCGCTCGTTTATGAGGCAGACGAGGAGTGGCTTTCAGGAGCTGATTGTGGGCTTTAAAAGCAATACGATCGGCTCTTAGCCATGGACACTCCGTTCAGCAGTTTACAGCTGCTGGCTGAGTCTCCGCGGCGCAAGAAGTCCACTCCACGGGACTTTGCAAGTGCCAACTGCCTCACGCCCGCCGTCATCTGAAAAACTAACTCCGACCACTACGCCAGTGCAGCGGTTGATTTCGTTTGCCACTCCAAGGGCAACGATAGCTGCTGGTGATGCAGATTCGGTAGCCGAATGCATCGTCTCGGAGAACATGCAGCCGACTGTAGCGTCCGTGTCCGTAGAGTCCGTAAAGTCCGTACCAAACTCCATAGCCATACCATCAATTACGAACCCACCAGTTGTTGAACGTCCGGGACCACCGGATATTGCCATCACAGGTACCGCACCTGTGGTGCCAATACCACTGGTGGGTGTCCCACCAAAGCGGCAAGTTTTTGTCTCTCGGCTTCCCCTGATCTTACATCTAATGATGTAACTACTTTTATACAAATCAAAATAAAAGCCGAAGGCCTAAAGGTGGAGAAGTTTAATTTCGCTTATGCCAGTGAGATAAGATAAGATTCTTTTAAGATAAGCGTCTCCCCATCTCATATGGACACCATTTGCTCTGCCAATTTTTGGCCGGAGCACTTGGTTGTGAAAAGAGTATAAGGCTAAGAAGAAGAATAGGCCCCCATAACTCTCCCCGGCAGTCAGACCAGTGCTCCATCCTCATCTTCCCGCTCTACTTCCACCCATCCAAAAACTAGCTTCCTCTCTTTTATTTACTTACCAGAATGCTAGAGGCTTACGTAGTAAGCTCAGCACTCTCTATCTTGAAAGTTTCACATTTTTGTCCTATATTATTGTGTTAACTGAAACCTGGTTAAAGCCGGACATCCTTAGTTCCGAAGTTTTGGCAGATCGGTACACAATATTTAGAAATGACCGTTTGTCTCGACGTGGAGGAGGGGTCCCCATCGCAGTGGAACATTTCATATTCCAGGTTCAACAAGACTTGGAATTCCTGTGCATAAAACTGATTCTTCCAGCCTTTTCTATTTTCATTACCTGCTCGTACATTCCACCGTCTTCGAATATCTCTATATACGAGCAGCACCTGTACGCTTAAAAACTGTTTCTTCCTCGCTATCAGATAAAGACCACATGATAGTTCTGGGGATTTCAATTTGCCAGGCACTGTTTGGTCTTCGGTAAACGAGTCGAATAACCTTGTGCCCATATCACGACATGACTTTATTGACGGCTTGCTAGACCTGTCCCTGTCTCAAGTCAACCATGTGAAAAATTCCTTGGGTCGATTGCTCGATCTGTGCTTCGTCTCGGATCCGACCATAGCGTTGTTAACCCCGGCTCGGGTTAACTATACCGCTCACTATACCTGAAGACTCCTACCATCCTACTTTCGAAGTATCGGTCGATATTGCACTTTCTGTATTGGATCGATCAGATAAGCTTTCTAAACGTGTCCGCTGCTTTCGTAAGGCCGAGTTTACGAAGCTTAATAGCCTGATTAGGGATTTCGATTGGTCCGCTCTGTACTTGTGCACTGACGTTATAAAAGGCACAAACATTTTCTATAATGTACTTGACACACTCTTTGATTCTTGTGTCCCATATTTTTGTCCGATTAGATCTGGGAAGCCCCTTGGTTTACCAAAGAGCTATCCAGTCTAAAAACATAAAATCAAGACTTTATACAAAATTTCAAGAAGTTGGCTCTCCTTCTCTCTCTCGCTATGTAATAGCTCGGTCAAATTTCACCATTGTAAACGCTCAATGCTACAAAAAATTACCTAGCTCGATGCAGGATGCGCTTTTTCTCAGGACCCTAAACAGTTTTACAGCTTCGTAAACAACAAGCGTAAAACGTCCGCACATCCATCCTCGCTATCATTTCATAATTCGTCGGCAAACAATGATCAGGCCATTGCCGATCTTTTTGCACAATTTTTCAAACAACGTATTCCCATGAAAGCTACTCTGGTCAGCCGTATCCATACAGTTTACCAAGATCGAACGGCATTTTCAGCCCTACGTTAAATGAAAGCTCACTGCTTCAGGATCTTTGACTAGTTAAGCCGGTGTTCTCACCGGGTCCTGACGGAGTCCCCGCCTGTGTACTCAGGTACTGCGCCGACGCTTTGTGTGGACCCCTGCATAAGAAAGGTAGTAAGTCTGACGCAATGAATTACAGAGGTATATCAAAGTTATCCGCTATTCCAAAAAATGTTTGAGAAAATTTTAACCCCGCACTTGCAACATCTCTGCAAATCACTTATATCTCCAGCTCAGCACGGATTTATAAGGCGACGATCAACAACTACAAATTTCTTAGAGCTTACCTCTTTTTATTATTAAAAAGCTTCCATGGTAACATGCAGACGGATGTCATTTACACTTTTAGCACAAAAAACTTGACATTTTAGGGTTTCCGTCCAATCTTTTTGAAATGGATTTCAAGCTACCTTTGCTCTAGGTCTCAAAGAGTCCTCTTCAAAAACTCATTGTCTTCACTTGTTCAGATTACTTCTGGAGTACCACAGGGCAGCCATCTTGGCCCCTACTTTTCACACTCTTCATTAATGACCTGCCTTTTAACCAAAGCTCGCAAATAACAATCAACCGTTTTTCGTTTTGCGGTCTGCACACTAACACAACCGAAAAAAGACGATGTGCGTGTGCTCTCGCTCTGAACAGAACTTTTCGTTGCTCTTTGTTTTGGTTTTCGGTTAACTGTTCTCAGTTGCGAGGGTCTTGTTATGCTCACTCAACAACAACTTAGAAAGAGCGATCCAACTGAACGCTCGCTCATTGAGGGTCAGCAGAAGAGCGAAAAAAACGAAAGACTCACCGTAAACGGTCTTTTTGACTTCAGTGCCTTTTTATTAAAAAGTGTGAGTGTGCAAGTGTGGTTTACAAGTAGACTGATCATTCGCATATAACTTTACAACTAGTAGCGAATTTAGAGTTTCTGCACTTAAAGAGCTTCGTGGCTTGCTCGCTTAAAATGTAATGAAACGCTGAAAAGGCCCTCTCAACAGTCACCTGAGTCACCGGTGTAGCCAGTACAACGTGTGCGAGCGCATTCAGGTGGGGCGACTGCAGCTTTATATCGGTAAAAAACTGTAAAATGTTCGCATTTAGTGGCAAACGTCCATGCATTAGGTCGAAATTTTCTATGTCAGCATAGATTTGGACCAGTTTTTCAGATGCAGGCTCTTTAATTTCGGAGATTGTCTGTATCCAAATAGGCGGAAAACAGAGACTCTTCTTTGTTAGCACATTTATCACCGTCGGATGTGAGCTCCTTCTTCTGGTCTTGGATATCGACCTCGCATGATGGCGCACTTTGTGTTGGGGAATGCATCTAAAATAACATAACTAAATTAGAACATATTTTTTGCAATGTTAGTTTAGTACAAGTGTGAGTTTTTGACATGGACAATATACTTTGTTAAAACATTTAATAGCAATTAACAACAATAAAACAGGACATTAACTTCAAACACACGTAACCTTACTTGCTTTAGCTCGAATAAACGGAATGCTATTTTTTTAGATTTTGCTTTGCTAAGCATTTTTTCTGGTCATTTAAGATGCAATTATCGCGTGGATCAATGTAGATTGCAGCTAACATCGCATCATTTTCAAGTAACTTACATTCTCGAATTTTGATCTGTCCTAGTAATTGTTATACCCGTACTCGAAGAGTAAAAGGGTATATTGTATTTTTGTGGTAATTTGCTGTCTGTCCGTCTTGTTTGTCGCCCATTTGCTCGGAGGCTATAAGAGCTAGAAGGACCAAATCTTTTTTTCCAAACTGATGTGATATCTCACTCCTAGAAAAATGTTTCAAAATTTCGCCCCGCCCACTTCCGCCCCAAAAAGGGCGCACATCTGTGGCGTCCACAATTTTAAAAATAACAGAAAACTAAAAATGCAGAATCATTGAGGAAGAACATATCTGTCAGATGCCCAAATCTGAATCGGATCGGATCATTTATATAGCCACAATAGAAAAAAACAAAAAAAAACTTCGCTCCCTCTCTTTCGCACTCACACAAAAACGAGTTTATTTGGTTTTGTATTTTTGTGTCGCCTTGATCTCAGAGACTATAAGAGCTAGAACAACCAAACCAATACTCCTGTGATACCAAACCTGAACAAGTGTATTTCAAAATTTCGCCCCGCCCCCTCAAAAGACGAAAATCCACAATTTTGAAGATAGAAAAAAACCAAAAATGCAGTATTGTAGAATGACCATATCTACCAGGTTTCCGAATTTGGTTCAGATCGGATCATTATTATAGCCACAATGATCAAATGAATTTTCAGCTGCCAGCTTCCCCACCCCCTTGCAGCATAAGTCATTTATGGGGATGATTGTCGCAGCAGATTCTCTCACACGCACACTCACGCTCAAACTGATATAGATGATGTAGATGTCGATGACAGATGTAGCAAAAATGTAAAATGCAAAAAACTAATAAAACATTTTAAAATTCCACATAAATCATAAATCTCGTTTTTTAATATAATTTGGGCTGTTCTCGCACTTTAGTTGAAGCTCCATCCATATTATGAAGAATTCGCTGTATACTAATTTTGTATCCTACAACTTTAAGGTCGCTTCGTATGTGTCCTTGAACGCGTCAATATATACCTCCATCCAATCCCAGTCCGCATCAATACTTATGCTAGGGTGTACAGAAAGGAACTCTTTTAAATCTAACAATTTTAATATCATTAAATATGTAGAGTTCCATCTCGTAACAACATAGAGACATGGTACGTTTTTTTGCCCTCGTTCAACCAACGTCTGCTCAGATTGAATATTTTTAAACATTTAAAATAATATTAAAAATCTTAAGATTTCACTTACCTATTCGTTTCTGTACGCAATAATTTACAAATTTTGCGACATGATGAAACTTTTCGCTGATCTCGTCTAGCTTGTTGATGTCGAATACGCACAGTTGAAGCGAGTGCGCAGCACACCTTACAAGTTGAATATTCGCCAACTCTATGGAATCGAGTTTTTCCATCACATTTTCACCGTTAATGTCATCGTGTTAACGATAACACCGTCAAAAAGAATCTCCGAATCATCATTTAAAATTTGAATGGCTTTTATCATGTTTTTTCCATTATCCGATGTAATGCTGTGGTTATAGTTTTAGGTTTTCAGTAACAGGCTTTTTAAACATATTTTGCAATTAAGATTTTACCTGAAAACTTGATCGAGGGTTATTCCGTAGTCATTTATGATCTCCATAACTTTTTCCTTGATGTAAATTCCAGTGTGCGAATGACGAAGCTGTATCATGCCTAAAGTCTTGATGACGATCTCAGCTTTAGACATACTAGATTGTATCATTTGTAAATTCACGCCAAAAATAGCCTTGTCCATTCTAGTGGCAACATCTATTTTCAGTGATACAAGCTTTCCCTTGACAAGCGCTTTTATATTTTCCTTAATGGTCTGCTCTTTGACAGTCACATATTCCATAACATTTCGAGAAGTTATGGGATTCATCGAAAGCGCGTTATAAATTGGGTTTAATATCTGTCGAAACCCTTCGCTATCCAGAAATAAAAAAGGCTTTCCATCGGTGGTCACAATCTTTATAATTGAAGAGACGATTGATGCTTCACTGGTTTCAAATGAATTTTTATTTTTTTCATATTTTGTTGAACTTTGTCGTCGTCAATCTCGAATTCATTAAGTAAGTAAGAAGGCAGTCTCACACCTTCATCCCAGTTGAGGCCACGCAGAGCAAAAAAAGTAAAAAGTTTTTCTGGACTGATTCTATACGGTCTTGGTGTACTTTGTACTGAGGGCACCATACACACGAGCCGTACTCTAAAATCGGACGAACAAGCGAAATATAGAGAGTCTTCGTTATATAGGGGTCGTCAAATTCCTTTTACCACCTCTTTATAAACCCAAGCACTCCCATGGCTTTTATTTACCATGGTAGGAATATGTTCAGAAAATTTTAACTTGGGGTCTAGTTTAACACAAAGATCATCAACCAATGTAATTCTTGCAAAGAGAACCACCGCAGAGGGTGTAAGGAGCCAAGGGACTGGAGCGATTAAATGTCATTACTTTACATTTCGAGGCATTCAGGTGTAACATATTTGCACAACACCATGACTGAAAGTTATTGAGATCGGATTGCAAGCGAGAGTGAAATGAAATGTCCTTATACTGGACACAGAGTTTAACGTCATCCGCATACATGAGTTCTCGAGAGTTTGTTAATACCAGAGCTCGCAAATAACAGTTGACCGTTTCTTACAGTCACCAAAAACTGTTTTTGCGCACCACTTGCGCAAAAAGTCAGACAAGAACCGTTCACCAGTGTCTCTTGAACGAACGGTCTGTGCTCAACCAAAACCAATTTCGTGTTTCTTTTTGCTCTGATTATTCGCTGACCGTTTTGCGACGAGCGAAGAAAATAAAAGTCTTTTGCATTTGTATGAGTGTACATACATTTATGCGAATAATCAGTCTACTTGTAAACCACACTTATATTTTTGGATTCGGTGCGTTTGGAGTGTTTTAATTTTTTTTTTTGTCAAGATGGGTCGCGATCACAACAAAAAGTGCAGTTTTTTCTTTTAATTTAATGCAGAAGACAATAAGTCTAAGTGCAATGTTTGCGGGTTGAAGTTAGCAGGCTCTCACGTAACAAATTTAAAACGGCATTTAATTGCAAAACATGCGGAACATTGCTCTTAATAGGCCTCCATCCTTACTTAATCGTAAAAAAATGCTTGGTGTGATTTTCATGCACAACTTGATCAGGGGTGACATCGACAGCCCTGACTTGTTGAGCCGCATAAACTTCACGATTCCTATTAGATCCTCTAGAAATTTTTACTCCTTTGTACCTTCCACTGTGTAGATCGAATTATTCCTTGCATGAACCGTTTCGGATCTTATGCTCGGATTATAATTCGTTCTACCATATAATATCCACCCTAAATCACTTCCTCTACTTAAATCACTAATACTAACATACCTTGCGCGTAATTAGTAATATTCTTTTGTAACTTTGCATGTTTAGCGTTGTGTTTTAGCCCTAATTTTTCCTCGAATATTAGTCTAACACCTATCTTTCCTGCATGTTCGCGATCGGTTTCGGTACTCGTGTCGCGCGTCATGCGGCAGCGCCCCTCGGTCGGTTGGGCGGGAGGAGGGCTGCGTATCTGCCTGGGATCCGCGCGTAATAGGCTTCGGCTTTGGTGTCGCATGGGCCACTTGATGGTGCAGTCATTGCACATCAACGTCCTAAAGACAACCGCGAGTGCATGCCTGTTAATTTGCAAAATAATAATTGTTTGTAGGAGGGTGGATGTCCCGGCAATATTCCCAGTAAAAAGAGCGATCGGGGGCGTCAATTTAGTGCGGCGTTTATTTTCGGTAAAAAAAGGGGTTCACAAGTGGGGCTGGTTTTGGATTTGTTGCGGCTGTGTTCGTCGGTGAAGAGCGAGTGTCAGGTCAAGCTAGGCCTACGGCTAGAGCCCATGGTGAAGAGCCGAGTCGACCGCGCTCAAGAGCGCGAGTTACCTCCGCTAACCGCGCTGCCGCCCTCTGCATCCTCCCCTCCTTGCAGGACTGCAACATCCCATCCTACGGGAGCGTGCAGGCCCCGGACACAATCCATCCAAAGGCCGTGTTTTGGGCCACTGGAAGGCCGTCTCCTCGCGCGAGGAACCCGGGTTGGATAACCTTCGGGTATACGTCTGCTCCCAATACGAGAGAGATGGTAGACGGGCGATGGAACTGCTCATTGGCAATGCGGATGTCGTCGAACTTGGCCCGAGCCGCCTCGCTCAAGGGTCGCAGCGGCGTGCGGACGCGGAAACGGGGTTCCATCTTAAGGACCACGTCCAATTGAACCTCGCCTGTCCTGGCACGGATGATGGCGGTGGCGACCTTCTCAGCGCCGATGCGTTTGCTGGGCAATTTCAGGTCGGTGGCCAAGGAAGCGTCGATGCAGCTCACCGGCGTGCACGGGTTTTTTCTCCATGTGCAAGACCACCTGGGCCGTCGGGAGAAAGTTGATGCTCCGGTGCTGGAGCAGCGTGTCTACCGATGGCGCCGGATTTCCCACGATGGGGCGGCGATCAGCTCGGGGCACTGGAGCGGTAGACGGACCCAGAGCCGCCGCTGACGACTCTGAGCGGGCTCGACGGCTGGCGTCTGATAGGAATCCGTGGGCGGCGAGCGGCTCGGGACACAGGTGCTGGAGACGGAACTCGCACCGGACCTGGGGACTCCGAGCGAGCTGGCCGGAGTGCTGATGAGCCAGGCAGTTCTGGCAATACTTGTTCACCAACACAGCTCGGAGCCTCTTGGCCGCGCTCAGTTTGAGGAAGCTGCGGCAGTCCGTAGCGGATGGCTTCCGGAACAGACTCGGCAGCTGTAGGAAGCCTTTGTTCGTGATCGTCTGCTCCCTGAGGTGTGGGTGTCCCGGGGTTGTGGAGCCATCTGGATCTGGATGCAAAAAATCAGCTGTTATGGATAAGAAGAAGCGGAGACGCATTAGTTCGTGCTAGGAACAGGTGACAGGCACTCTCGCAGTACTGTTGGCTGAACGCACGAGGGCGTTCTGGAGACGAAAAAATAACAACAGAAACGGGGGTGGAACGGTGGACGGGCCAGTAAGGATGTCTTCCACACGGACCCTGTTGTCGGCGCCGGGATTCACGGACTGTACTCTCTCGAGTCGACAGTCGTTGGAAGGCAGGGTATCGTCCTTTATGATAACCAAATCGCCGATCTGAAGATTTGGCATATCCGTCTGCCACTTGTTGCGTTTGTGGAGTTCCTTGAGGTACTAATCCTTCCATCTCTGGCAGAACTGCTGGTTGAGGGCCTTTAAATGCTGCCACCGATTAATCATCGACTGGAGGTTCCCCTTTATTTCGGGCTCTGCGGTCGCCATTAACGGTCCTCCGATAAGAAAGTGCCCGGGGTGAGGGCCAGCAACTCCGTCGGACTTTCGGACATAGCTGAGATTGGCCTGGAATTGAGGCACGCTTCAATCTTAGCGAGGAGCGTCGAGAACTCCTCAAAGGTATGCTTTCGAGTAGACGTGGATTTGTGTTTTGAAACTCTTTGCACCGGCTTCCCACAGGCATACCATGTGTGGAGCTCAGGGCGGGTTGAAACGCCATGCAATTCGTTGGTGGCTATATGCTTCAGTGATCGAATTCTGGAATGCCGCTAGAAAGTCTCGAGAAAGTATAGTTTCGGCCCCAACGAAAGTTTTGCCATTGTCGGAATGAATACGCTGCGGACAGCCTCGTCGAGCAACAAAACGAGCGAAAGCTGCCAGAAACTTCTCGGTGGTCAGGTCGGAAGTGGCCTCCAAGTGAATGGCATTCGTGGAAAAGCAGACAAATACGCATACATAACCCTTGGTGATCAGGCACGATCTCCCGGTATAGTTCCTTATGTCGAAAGGACCGGCGTAGTCAATACCGGTATGGGTAAATGGTCTGGAGAAAGAAGCTCGGTCTGTTGGGAGATTACTCATTAGTTGGGTCTGTAGCTTGTAAAATACCTATCTCAGACTGAGGTAGGCTCAGTCTGTCAGGGTTCTCTACAAGAAATTTTGTAGATGTGCTGGGACTTTAGGGACAAGGGGCTTGGCCGTGAGACCGAAAGTGGAGCGGGCGTAGACTGTGGACTTTTGCGCGTGTGTCGATTCTGCATGAATCGATCGGCGCGTGGGACTGTAAATGTCAGGTGTATGGTATACGTGGTTTTGGTTTGGCATTTACAAAATATACTGTATTGTGTATAGATTATATATGAGAAAGTAACTTACATCTAGGCCTTTTTTTGTGCTTACTTAAATGTTACATGTATCTACTGAATGTAACGAGCCCTGGTCCAAGGGTTCGTTACACCCCCCACCCCTTTCCCCTCCCTTTCCGCGTCGTGCTCTGGAGGATAGGTGATGGCCCACCGGCCCACCGCGCTTGGGGGCGAGGAGTCCCTGGAGTTGTCGTTGTCGGGAATGCTGTCGGGTCCGCTTGACCAGGCGGGGCTGGTGCCACTGGTGGCTCGTGACTCCTCGTCGGAGAAGTCAATGAGGATCACTTGTTGGTTATGCATTGGGCTCTTTTTTTTTTCTTTTCTGGTTGGTCTTCTTTTTTGGCGTCTTAGCTTGGAGTGATGGTTTGCTGGTGGTTTCTGACCACGATACCTCGGTTTAGGGCTTTTGGATACTTGCTGGCATCAT
This sequence comes from Drosophila bifasciata, assembly GCA_009664405.1. NCBI lineage: Eukaryota > Metazoa > Arthropoda > Insecta > Diptera > Drosophilidae > Drosophila > Drosophila bifasciata. The sequence continues at coordinate 20,269 of WIOZ01000017.1, forward strand.
GGCCTAAACCTGGGTCAGCACTTTTTTGTTTTTTTGTTTTATTGGAACTTGGTTGCGGCGGGCGATTTTCCTGTTTGGTGTACTTCAGGTCGTTTTGGCAGCGTGTGTGCCTGGTCAGCACGTTGCCATTTCCTCTTTAAAGGTGTTGACAGACCCAGGCGGGCTGGTTGACAGACCAGGTCCCGTTCAGTTTTGACCGGTTGCCATATGTGACGAGGTATGTGCCACTAAGGTGTTGGGTGTCGCCCGCCTTATCTGTGACTGTCATGTTAGCGTCATTGATGATTAGCGTTCCATGATCCACGGGGGTGACGGCGGCCAGGTGCCCAGGTATTGCCGCAAGGGGCGACCGTTGCAGCCACCAGTTGTTGGGCGCAAGTAGGCTTTGGGTGTTCCTTGCAGAAGGTAGCGCCGATGGTTGTCTCGCACTCCGTGATGCTGAGGATCCGTCCGCCGCAGTCGACCAATGTGTTCCCATCGCCGAGGTCGAGAATTGTGTGGTGGTGTTGGACCGGGAATATCGTCATCTTTTGCAGATATATGTGGGTTTTGGGAATCTCACCAGAAACGTGAGTAGGTCGCGTTTTTGAAAAACGCTGACCTTGGATACCGCCAGTAGTTCTACCAAGCGGAGGTTGGTAAGTCGCTGGTCGTTATATTCCTGAATATCTGCGCCGTCCTGTAGGGTGGGGCTGACGATGTTGATTTTGGCCAGGGTTAGGCCTAAGATGAGATTTTGCAGGTCGTTGATGTTGATCCTGTTCTTCGCCAAGATGGGTTCGGCCAGCTGCACCCGTTCCGTATCTCGGATCTGACCAGGCTGTTCATATATTCGGTCAGCTCGTTAAGACGGGTCTGCATCCTTGAATTAAGCTGGATCTGCTTGGCCTCTGACTCTATCAATTGGCCCTGTTTTGAAACGTAGCTGTTCCCAATCCTCGAAATCTGGCGTCCCGGCAATGACTTTAAGGGCGCTGCCCAAGATGTTGAGACTGCGAGCGTCACGGTGGTGTATCTCCAGAGTGTCCGCCAACGTCCTGATGTGCTCCAAGTCCGTAGCGAAGATCGGGGGCTACTCTGTCAGTGGTAAACCGCGCGGTGGCTTGCTCGGCTTGAGCGACGTAGGCCGCGTAGGAGGTGACGTTGGTGGTGTGTTGTAGATAGCCGTACTTGTCCCATAGGACTACGTCGCCATCGACGATAGGGATGTAGTGGGCGCTGGAATAGTCGCTTACTTTCATCATTGTTGCCTTTGCGGTGGTTGTCAGGGCCAGAAGGATCGCTAGCGCGGTCAGTCTGGACTGGCGTCTTCTTGGCGGCTGGCGGGTTGCATGGCTGGATGTAGTTGGATGTAGACTTTGCGGACAAGACGGTTCGTTGGATGCGTTTGGCTTGATGTTGTTGGCGGCTAGTAGGATTTACGATGGCACTGTTTCTCCGTTGTTAGGTGGTAGTGTTCTGATAGATTATGGCTCGAGGTCTAGGCTATATATAGGGTGGTTGTAGGTGTTCCCTAGTTGGCGTCGGCCCTTGGCCCCATCGTATCGTATGTTCCTTTTTCTGCTATCGGAGTTTTCTCGGGTCGTGGGTTACCAACACCACCGTTGTTGTTTGCTGGCGAAATTTGTTGCTCCACGTGCAGCGGCGTTTCCGCTGCTGCCAATGCCAATTACCAGGGGGTCGATGTGATCGCTGGTGTCGTTTGCGAGATCGGCAGAAACTTTGGTTCCTTGTCTTTGTGGCTGGTGGTTTGCCGTCGTCAGAGGGGTCGATGCGCTTTCCGGTGTCGTTTGCTGGGTCGGCATCATTTTTGGCCAACGTGTTTTTGAGTTTCGACTGCTGGTGGTTTGCCGTCGTCAGGGGGTCGTTGTGATCGCTGGTGTCGTTTGCTTCCTCAGCAGGGTCGCTGTTCAACGTGTCGTGGTACTCTTTCAGGTCGTTGATATTTGCGACTTTCAGTTTCCGACTTCGGGGTGTTGCAACTTGACGATATTTGTTGACGCGAAACCTTTAACTTTGAATGGTCCATCATATTTTTTGGGGCCAATTTCGCAGCGAAGCCGTCGGCTGCGTTGTACAGGTGGTGTTGTCTGATCAGTACCAGTTGGCCCACCGTGGGTCGCCATTGTCGTCGGCGGAGATTGTAGTGCCGGGATTGTTCGTGACTCGCCCGTTGAATGTTGTTCCGCACTATCGCGAACACTTCATTGAGTCGGGTTGCCTTAGTGTGGGCTGTGTCGGAGGGCTTCCTGTCCCTGGTGTAACTTCGTCGTATAGTGATCCAGGTAAGCGCGGTTCTCTCCCGTGTAGCAGGAAGGCGGGGCTGAATCAGTTGTTTCGAGACACTGGAGTTAATTGCTAGTGATATTTTGGGTATGAGTTCGTCCCATGTGTTTTGATGGTCCTCCACGAATTGTGCAATCATGGTCTTCACTGTGCGATTGGCCCGTTCCGTAGGGTTTTCCTGGGGGCAATACGGTGCGGTGTGTTGCAGATCCACACCGGCTGTTGCATAAACGTGCAGAACGAGCGGTTGGTGAACTGTGTTCCATTGTCACAGACGAATCGTTTTGGAACGCCAAAGTGACTTAGAATGCGTTCCCGAAGAGTTCGGTCCATTTCGAGAAGGTGTCGAAGAATACCAGCAGCATGGTGTTCCCTCGTTTTGATCGGGGAAGTGGCCCTACGAAGTCGGCGCATAGTGTGGCGAAAGGTTCCTCTGCCCTGCGGGTAAGCATCCTACCCACGGGCTTGCGTTGCAGTGCCTTAAACTTTTGGCAGCTCAAACAGCTGCGCACGTATTTCCGCACATCGTGGTATAGGCCGGGCCAATAAAATCGTTGTGCAATTCGTGTGATGGTTTTCCGAATGCCGAGGTGGCCTGCCGTGGGCTGATCATGGCATTCCTTGAGGACTCTTTGGCGTCGGTCTTTTGGGACGCAAAGTTTCCATGACACGTAGTCGTGATCGTCGGCTCCGTGGCCCAGCTGCCTGTAGAGTTCTCCATTCTCGATAACGTACTCGGTTTGCTGAATCCGTCGTGTAAGCCAGGGGCAAGATGTTGCGTCCTCTTTGATTCTTGCTAGCGTCTCCAAGGGTTGTCGGGACAGGGCATCGGCAACCACGTTTTGTTTCCCTGCTCTGTAGTGGACGTCGTACTGGTACTGTTGGAGTTCAAGCGCCCATCTCGCTATTCTTCCGTAGGGGCTTTCCAGAGTATTCAGCCATTTCAGCGCGAGATGGTCGGTTATAACGTCGAACCGGTATCCTTCTAGGTAGCAGCGTAGTTTTCGGATCGCCCAAAATGACGGCGAGGCATTCCTTGTCTGTAGCGTTTGAGTAGTTTCCTTCGGCTTGGTTCAGGCGTCGGCTGACATATGCGATAGGGCTGACATAGGCACGAATCTTCGGTACCAGGATGCCATTCCGATGCACTGACGTTTTTTTTTTTAGGTTCGTGGGTGGCTTGAGTTCTTTACGGCAGCAATCTTGTCGGGGTCCGTGTGGATACCTTCTTCGCTGATGACATGACCAAGATATTTGATCCGGCTTTGGAAAAAGGTGCACTTTTCCGCGTTTATCCGCAGGTTCGCTTTTCGAAGGCGAGAGAGGACTGTTGCCAGGTTGTGAAGGGGTCCTCAAAGTCTCGTCCGACGACGACAATGTCGTCTAAATATGCGAATGCGTAGGGTTCCATGTCGGCACCGATCACAGTATCAAGGGCCCGTTGGAATGTTGCTGGTGCAGAATGTAATCCGAAGGGCATCACTTTCCATTGATAGAGACCTCTGCCGGGGACCGTGAAGGCGGTGGCTTCTCTACTTCCGTTGGCCATGGGTATTTGCCAGTATCCGTTCTTTAGATCGAGGGTGGTTATGAAGCGTGCGTTCTGTAGGCGCTCCAAGATGTAGTAGATTCTGGGCAGTGGGTATGCGTCAGGGATAGAGTGATTGTTGAGTTGTCGGTAGTCCACGCACATGCGCCATTTGCCGTTCTTTTTTACGTACGAGTACGATGGGGGCGCTGTGCGGGCTTCGTAAGGGGTCCGTTGAGACCTTCTTGGATCAATTGGTCGACTTGCTCGTCGATAATCTGCATCATGTCTGGGTTCTTTTGAGTAGTACCTCTGTTTGATTGGTCGATTATCCCTCATGACGATGGTGTGCTCTGCGATATTGGAGGTCCCGTGGAGATTATTGAACTTTGGAAATTCTGTGTCCAGAAATTCTTGGATCTGTGGCGCTATGTCCGGCGGCCAGGGATCGGAGATCAGTTCTGGGTCGGGTTCGGTGAGATCGGGCGTGTCGGGGTCCTTTGGCTGGCTTGGGTCTTCTGGGAGGATGGTTGTGTCGAACGCGCTGGGGTGTTCGATCCTACGTGGGTAGTCGCTTATGTGGGCGACGATCGGGGTAGCGTTGGCCGTGAGTGGCGTAGCTTCGTGGGTCTGGCGGAATACCTGGGTTGTAATGTCTCCAGATCGATGTATGACCAGGCGGGTCTCAGTGACGACTCTGTTTTCGCAGCAACGACTTGCTTGGGCGACGAAGATTTCGGACGTGGTGTTAGGCATGGCGTGGTGCATGGCGCTAGTGGGCACGTCAGTACGCGGAAGGTACTCCAGTGGGTTGGCGAAGATCGGGGTGGCGTCGGCCGTGGTTACGACAGGGCTGCGGTCGGTGTTTCGGGGGGTCATCGGGATAGATTCCGGTTCCGAGTCGAGAGGTTCCGTGGATATTAGTTCGATGGTTGGACCCGACCAGCTGGGGATTTGCGTGGCTGTTTCCCTCGTGGTTTGGTTGTTGCACTTTTGCTGCCGTTGTCGTTGTCGTTGTTCGGGGCTGGTTGTCGTCTTTGAGGGTGTCCGTGGGTTCACCTTCTCCGTTGAGGGTAGGGTGCATGGGTGCGCTGTGGCTGAACTTGGACCTGGGCTTCCTGTGTCGAGCGGGTTCCAGTTTGTTGGGGTTTGTCTCGTGGGTGAGATCCTTGTGGTGGGTTCGGGGGTGCGTGTGCCCCGTAGTTTGTTTTGATCCTGGGCTTCCTGTGTCGAGCGCCTGGTTCACGTGTGTTGATTCTTGTCTCATGTGTGAGATCCTCGTGGTGTGTTTGGGATGTGTGATCCCTGTGGTTGGCCTAGGACGCGGGTGCTCCGTAGTGGCCGTGGGATTCGTTTTCCCGTTTGCTTGGTTGCAGTTTACCGGTGCTTGCTTCGGATTCGTGTTTTCCGTTGTGGGCCGGTTCTTCGCTTTTTGGTGTGGTTGGTTTGCGGTGTCGTATTCTTCGTTGCATTATTGGGTGCCGTGTTCTTTGTGGTAGGTCGGGGACGTGTATTCGCGGTGGTTGACCTAGATTTCTTGTTGCTGGGTTCGGTGACTTGTACGTGATTGGTTTGAACTGACGGTGGCGTTGGCGTGAGGTGGCGATCTTGTAGTCTTAACAGCGTAGTGCCGCATTGGATCGTCGTTTCGATGGCACATAGGAAATCCATGCCGACAATAACTTGTTCCAGCACGTTTGGTAGGACCAGGAGTGGGATTTGGACCTCACGTTGATACAGCTTGATGTGCGCCAGTAGAACTTGTGTGATCTCTCTGACTGAGCCGTCAGCCAGGCGTATGCGGACGAATGCATTTTGCAGGTTGGAGTTGTTGTTTAGTTGTCGGGCCAGGTTGTCGCTGACGAAACTTAGGGACGCCCCGGTGTCGATGGTGGCCTCCGTTATTTGTCCTCCTATTGTCACAATCGCCACTATTCGGCCGTCGTTCACGTGCAGTGGGTTGCTTAGTTGCGGGTCTGGGGAGGCGTCGTTCTCGGCTGATCCCTTGTAAGTCGAGGACGCGTGTCGTTTTCCGACGTGGCTCGGCGGCAGCAGTCGACGGTTGGAGTGCCGCGCTTTCCACATTCCCAGCAGAATAGGATCGAAGCGTTGGTGCAGTCATAGGCGGCGTGTCCAGCTTGACCCCATCGGCGACAGGCTGCGCGTGGGTTGGCAATGGGAGTGGTGATCATTCGATGGGCGACGTCGTGGTTCGTTGTATTATTTTGATTCGATGACTGTCTGCGCGGTGTGTCGGCTGAATCCCACTGGGGTCTCCGAAAGGGGGTACGGTAGGACTCACCTTCTCTGCGGTCTGGGTGCCTTGCCGGCCTGGTGTCTCTTAGTGGGATTCGCGTGCGGGAGTCGTCGCGTGTTTCCTCTCGTGAATAATCTCGTACTCTGCCGCTAATCGGGTTAGCTTCCAGTCAATTCGTCTCGTCGCACGTATAATTGGAGTCCTGGCAGGGCGTTGTCGTAGATCCTATAGAGCTCCTTAACTAGTTCGTACTCGGCATGGTGCATGAGTAGCCGTATCTCGATGAGATAGTCTTTGAATGGTTCTCCCACCGCCTGCTTGCGGCCTCGGATCTGGTCCTCCAATTGTTCGAAATACCTTGGCGGCAGAAAATACGTCAGAAACTCCTGGCGGAAATGTGCCCAGGAACTGCCCTGTAGTTGGCTGGTACGGTGCCAGTGACTGGCTCGGTCGGTGAGTAGTTCGGCCATGCTCCGAGGCAGTTGGTTGGTGTCCACTCCATAGGCGCGTGCGCGTTCCTCGAGTAGTTCCAGAAACGATATTGGGTCATCTTCTCCGTTGAACTGGATGCCCCATCCGCGGATGCGTTCTGCTGTGCGTGCGACGTGGTTATGGTCGGGCCCGATTATGGGTGCGTCAATCGATGGTAAAATTCTCTGTGTGGGCGAACGAGAGGTTTCCATAGTGGGCGGCCTTGGAAGATCGGCGGCTGTGACCACTGGTGGTCGGGGCGTGGGCTCTTGGGCTGCGGGAACTTGCAAGCCGGCTTTGGGGTCCCATATTCCGTTGACTGAGGGTCCTGGAGTTGTGGGCAGTGGGGACCTGGAGCGTCCTGCTGGTCTCGCATATTGTCTCTCGAGTTCTGCCAAGCGAGTCCAGGCACCCGGCGGGGAGTGATCCGGCGACTAATATGGCAGAGTTCTTGCGCAACTCTTCGACAGTTTCTTCGATGTTAAATCCGAATTCCTTGGCGAAGGCCTCCAGCTCGTCTCGGCGGAGCTTTTAGATCCAGCCGATGCTGACGCCTGGATTGGCGATTTGCTCGCTGGTGTGGAAATCAATGCTCGAGTCGTCTTCGTAGGCTTCCATGGTGATTGGACTGAGTTTTCGTTGCGTTGTTTTGGGCACTTTCCACTGTTTTAGCACTTGGTCATTTTCGAGAATGCGTTTACTGTCCCGGTGGCACTCGCGACTGGATTCGGATGGATGCGCGGATTTTCGTTTTTGTACCGGACTTATTTCTGCGATTAGCTCTATTATTCTTTCTCGATGGCCGTGGGTCTTTAATCCACGTAGCCCCGTGTTAAGGTTTCTCTTTAAGTTTCCTTAAAGTTGCCAGAAAGTTGGCTTTGAAATTTCCTTAAAGTTGCCAGAAGGTCCCTGCTCGGGCGCCACTTGTAAAATACCTATTTCAGACTGAGGTAGGCTTAGTCTGTCCAGGGTTCTCTACAAGAAATTTTGTAGATGTGCTGGGACTTTAGGCTTGGCCGTGAGACCGAAAGTGGAGCGGGCGTAGAGTCTGGTTACCGTGTAGGTAATTTGGTAATCGCACTTGGCGATGAACAGAAAATGTTGACACCTGAATTTTGGTGTATGCGGTAATATGTCTTTGTGTTACCTTGTTTGCGTTCGGCGATCGGCGCTGACACCAGAGTTTTGGTGTGCGGTAATATGTTGTTGGGTTTACTTTATTTACGTTCGTCGCTCGGCGAGGAAATAATGACACTTCGTTGAGTTTTGATGTTTATTAGTTGTATTTATTCTTGTTTTATATTGGTTTTATATTTCGTGGTAGTTCTTGAGTGTTTTCGTGAGTAGCGTCGGTAACCGCGGCGGATGGACTGCCCTGATGGATCGCGGGGCCGACCTATTTAAGGCAGATTTCTAGCGCTGAGTCCGCAAGTCTTGGTTGCTAGGTTGGTGTCGAGTTCTCCACGCGTGCCATCGACACGGTCATTGCCTCGGGTGCACCGAAAAATGAGCTGAGCCTAGACTGTGGTCATTGGCTCGGTCGTACCGAGGAATGACCTGCGTGGTCATGTATGGTCAGGTGTATGGTATACGTGGTTTTGGTTTGGCATTTACAAAATATGCTGTATTGTGTTTGTGTTCTTGTGTATAGATTATATATGAGCAAGTAACTTACATCTAGGCCTTTCTTGTGCTTACTTAAATGTTACATGTATCTACTGAATGTAACGAGCCCTGGTCCAAGGGTTCGTTACAAGCTTTTTTGTGGATGATGCATATTTTGCAGGAATTCACCACACCCTTCATCAGGTTCGGATTCGCGGAATCCAATATTTGCCGCGGATGAGGCGAGTCATCAGTTGACTACCGCCATGGAGAGTTATTTTGTGCGTGAAATGCGCCAGCAGGCGAGACAGGCGGCAACTGTAGGAAAGGATGATTGGATGACGCTCGTCATACTTCAAATCTTGTGACGCTGTGATCCGGCCACAGGATCTCATGATCCCATGTCGGTCTAGAAAGGGGTTCAGGTTCAGGATAGAGCTCGAACTTGGCACGGGACGTTTACCACTCAGGCAGTGAAATTCTTGGGGAAGTCCCGGCGCTGAGCCTCTAGGATAAGAGTCTGCTCCGCTTCGTTAATTTCCCCACTAGTGAGGTGGCCCCTGCGTGCGGGTGTTACCTTCCGGCAACACTGAATTAAACGGAGCACATACGCCCGCACTCGCCTTCTCAAGTTGGGAGAAACGCTCCAGGAAATCTTGGGAGGGGCCGACAGCAAAATGGACCTTCACGGCCCGCTGCTCTGGAGTCATAGGTGGAGCTTCGTTGGCTTGAGGTGGCCACTGTTCCCGTGGGGATTGCAACCAAGCTGGTCCATGCCACCAGAGGTGGTTACCCACCAGTTCTGGTAACGATACGCCCCGACTCGCTAAGTCAGCGGGGTTATGTTCGACCGAACATGAGCCCAATTCCTGGTGTCGGTAGTCTGAGTTATCTTGGTTACTCGATTGGCTACAAAGGTAGTCCAGTGGCAAGCTGGCTTGCTCAACCAGGAGAGCACAATAGTCGAATCGGTCCAGTAGTAGCATTGAGGATTTTAACGGCATGCTTGGCAGGATAGCCGTCGTCATTTCGAAAGGAGCACTGCACCGCACAGCTCTAACCGAGGAAGTGAGACGGTTTTCACGGGAGCAACTCGTGTTTTTGCTGATAGCAGATGCACCGTGATATGATGACCGTACGCCTTTTTCGGAGGCATCGCAGAAACCGTGATGTTCGACCTTTACCGATGGCTGGGCACAAATCCATCTTGGAATTCGGATTTCGGGGAGTGCAGCGTAACTTTGCAGAAAGTCCAGCCAGCGCTGGTACAACGCACTTGGCAGATGTTCGTCCCATCCTAATTCTTGCAACCAGATTTCCTGCATGAAAATCTTGGACCGGACGATGAATGGGGCTAGCCACCCCGCGGGGTCAAATGGCTTCGCAATCTGAAATAGAACTTCTCGCTTGGTGAAGGATGACTCGAGCGTGAACATGGGAGGAACAAAGAAAAACTCGTCTGACGTCGCCTTCCAGCGAACTCCGAGGGTCTTTGCCGTGCTCTCGGCATCGATATCCAGAAAATCGGTGTGCAGGATGTGGTCATTTGGAAGCCCGTCCAAAATCTCCTTTTGATTGGACGTCCATTTACGCAGTGGAAAACCTGGGGAGCTGAGGGCGGCTTGCAATTCGTGAATGGCCAGCTGAGCTTCCTTGGCGGAGTCTGCACCGGCTAGGACGTCGTCGACGTACATGAATTGCCGCACAATGTGACTTGCCCTTGGAAATCGCGACTGGATATCGTCGGCAAGCTCTTGCAGGACCCGGATGGCTGAAAACGGAGCGCAATTGACTCCAAAAGTCACGGTTTTCAGCTCATAATCCCGAATCTCACCCGCCTGGTTTCGGAATAAGATTCGCTGGGAGGGGGTGTGCGTCGGATGTACCCAAATCTGGCGATACATCTTTGTAATGTCGGCGTTGAAGACGTATCATCCACTTCAGGATTTGGATGGTTAAATCGGATTGGAGGACCGGACCAGCATGAAGCAGATCGTTCAAGCTCGTACCGTTCGCAGAAGGGCTGGACGCGTTGAATACCACGGGGACTTTCGTAGTAGTGCTCTCCGGTTTGATTACCGCATGGTGCGGGAGATAATAATTGGCGGAATCATTAGTGGACGAAACCTCTGTCATATGGTCGAGATCTAAATATTCACGGATCACAGAGTTATACTGCTCTTGAAATGGAACGTTTCTCTTTAGCCGATTCTCATTTTGGAGAAACTGAGCTAGAGCAATGGGCCTGAATGCCCCAGGCCTGACCCACAATGAGCGGGGTCACGAAACGGCAGTGTTACCACGTACTTGCTTGACGTTCTTGACGTGGTTCGAAAAAAATGGCTTTCGCAAAGGGAGTCCGACTCTCCTACTACCTTGATAGGTAGATCCTCCACCTCCCAAAACTTTAAGAGAAGTTTGTCTAACGGAGAGTCGCGGACGTGGGAAATTCGAGTGGAGAAAGATGCAATCTGGTCAGGAACAGCACTTGGCAATGGACCGGTAAGCACCCACCCAAAGATAGTTTCCTGTCCGAGGAGGGAGCCACAGATGTCGGTCTGTGAGCCGCTTAACAATACGGACGGAAGGAGATCGGCTCCGATCAGAACGTCTATCTGTAAGCTCTCTGCTAATGGCAGGTTCGGCAAGTCTCGCAGCGTGTTCTGCGGGATCGGATATGAAGGAAGATTGCCGGTGATCTCTGTTAGGACGTAGGCCGTTTAACTGTACGCTCGGCGTAACCAGGGAGCGAATGGAAAAATCATAGAGCTTCTTGGACTGAGCTGCTACCGTATGATTAAGGCCTGAAACTTGGGCCTGAATAAGGCGGAATGGTAGTTGAATGATATTATAGAGACGTTCCGTAATGAACGTTGCCTCGGAGCCCGAGTCGATTAGAGCGCGGGCACGGAAACTTGTCCCCCGGTGGCAAATGTTGATCATCGCAGTGCCGAGAAGCACCGCTCTTGTTCCCGAGGAAAATTAGTTCTGAACGTTGGCTGGAGCGACGGAGGAACCGGACTCCTCCGCGGTCGCGGAAGTCAATTCGCTGGGAGCTGAGGTACCCCGATGCAGAAGCGTGTGGTGGCGGGCTCCACAAGTGAAGCAACTGTGGGCGCTTTGGCATTCCGGGAGCTGGTGACCTCTCGCGAAACAGTTCAAGCACAGCTGCCCTTTTTCAATGCAACTGGCCCGTGCGTCCACGGTCATCTGTAGGAAGTGCGGACAAAGTCGGATCGGATGGTTCTCTTTAGAGCAGAGATGTCTGGAAGGAGTGAAACTTCCTGGGCACGGGACTCCCCTGAGACCGGAACGGGTTGGAGTTGCTTCCGGAGGGCTGCGAATTCAGGGTACCTTTGGACAGTGGTGGGTTCGGATGGCCTTTGAAGTGGACGGGTCGCTCTCCATGGCCTCTAGCGTCAAATTGCGCTGAGTGAGGAAGGCGTCGATTTCCGCCCATGGAGGAACCTCTTTCTTGTCGGTGACGGATGCTTCCCACAGGGACCGGGTCAACTTCGGCAACTTGGAGGCACAGATAGTCACAAGGAGGCTGTCCCAGTTGTCCGTGCAGACCTTGGAGTGAGCAAGAGCGGTGAGGACCCCTTGCATCGTGCTTTGAAGCTCTTTCAAAGCTCGGCTGGTCTCGAGACTCGACGCGAGGAAAAAAAGAGCAGAATATTGATCTGGTTGGTCACCAGGAGCCGATTATTTTCATATCGGTTTCGGAGGGCCGACCCTGCCGACTCGAAATCATCGTTTGTGAACGGGGACTTTTCGACTATGGCCTTCGGATCGCCACTTGTCTTAGCGGTGAGATGGTATAGCTTCTCTACCGGAGACAGCCTAGAATTATTTATATAAATTGTCGTAAATAAATCTCGGAAAGTAGGTCAGCGGACGTTATCTCCTGTGAAGACCTCGATGTCGCAGGGGGGCAGTTACAGCAGCCCTGGTAAGTCTGCGGTGCAGACGGATGAACTGATGTTTGGGCCAGCTGAGTATTGAGATTAGCGAGGCACTGTTCAAATACCCCATAACACTCGCCGTACTTATCTCGGATGTCCTTTTGGACCCTTGGGTCCTCGTCAACCATCACTGCGGAGCACGCTTTGTACTCCGCCTCGACATCCGCGCACATACTCAGAATTTGTCCGCGGCGAACTTTGGAAAGAGATGCGGATGGAGCGGCAGTGATGCGCGCTTCCAAATGAGCCAAACGGCCAATGGCGGCGGCTAATTTTGCTCGTGCCGTAGTGGTGACGGATTGAGCCATTTTAATAAAGGGTCTCGAGCTGACGGGACTGAAAACGGAAGAGCTGGTGAGATCGTCTTGGATCCGAGCTGGCACCTTGAGAGTGACGGTAGACGGGAAGAGAACCGATTTGGTCCTGGCAGCAGGGCTGCTACTGGCTGCTCTGGGAGTGACTGGCGACTTGATCCTCTGAGTGGGGGTAGTTCCTGAGGCGGAAGAGGAGCGTAGCCGACGTGGAGAGGTCGCAGCCAGAAACCCTTTGCTGTCCTTGTCACCCGTTGGCATACTACGTACGTAAGTCTGAAGCTGAAGTCGGATTGACGGAAGGAAAAAAAACTTAGGCAGGGCAGGGCACCACAACAGAAGGCAATAACTTCCGTAAATACGCAAAAAGAGAAATCCACTGCTGGGTGAATGGAAAAGAAAAGGCCTCGCTCTGTGTTGGACAACAATTTTCAATACCGACTCGAATTATTTTGGTCGCTCTGGATCGAGGTTCCCAAACAATGAGTGGATCAATTGATACACGCCGAGGAGAGGAACGTTCACACTGGTTGTGACAATATTTAAAAAATATTGTTAGTGCGGCGCTTCTCCGTTTACCTTTTGACGGACTTGTGCAGTGGGCAAATAATATTTTTTCTCGGAAGGATTAAGTACGAAATTGTTATCTTTCTTGTTATGTTGCGGCGGCTGTAGAGCCGTGCACAAGCACGAGGAATGGGCCCAAGAAACTAATTGCCACTGAATATGAAATAACAAAAAAAATAATTATTCCTTTTACAGTCGGCATTTAATTGAAGCGGAACCAAAGTAAGACTTTGTATTTTTGGATAATTCGGCGGCTTGAATTTATTTGTTTTATTTGTCGGTGTTCGTGATACCGATAGTTGTCCTTACACGTTGTCACCTCTAGTTCGGAACATACACTGAATTCGCAGAATTTATTGTTAAATGTACATATGTGGATATGCGCGGAATGAATGTGTGGAATACGGTATTTAAATACGGAACGTGGTATTTTCTTTTATGTGCGTAGGGTTATTTTAGGTACATATATAGTTGGCAATATAAATATATTGCGGGCAACTATGGAAATACATATGTATGGAAATAAATGTGGATATGTGTACATATATGAAATAAAACACTTTAATTTTTATTATGTTTGCACTCGGAGTGTGCCGATGTATTTTATATGTGTGTAACGCATGTAGCGATGGATGTAATTATGTGTCTGTTATTATGTCGCTGCGGGTCCGCTCTTGCGACTTTGAATGCACATACATATGCTTCACTGCACTGGGGTGCACCTGGATGTAGGTGCTTTTATTTTATTTAATTTTACGCACTGCACGCACAAACAAACACAAAAACGGAATCGGAAAAACTACCGTAGCACTGGTAGTGGTAGTTAAAGGAATTGAGAGCAGCCGTAATCGCCGAGAATATGGCGTTGGCGAAAGAGGATGGAACCCAGAAAATGAAGATATGTATATAAGAATATATATACATATATCACGGAACGCGGACTTGCGGGGAATATTCCCAGTAAAAAGAGCGATCGGGGGCGTCAATTTAATGCGGCGTTTATTTTCGGGTAAAAAGGTGTTCACAAGTGGGGCTGGTTTTGGTTGTTGCGGCTGTGTTCGTCGGTGAAGAGCGAGTGTCAGGTCAAGCTAGGCCTACGGCTAGAGCCCATGGTGAAGAGCCGAGTCGACCCGCGCTCAAGAGCGCGAGAGCGAACGACACCGCGCTGCCGCCTTCAACAATAATAATTATTTATTTATTATGTAAGTCGGCTAGTCGTTTGTTTGTTGTTTGCTTTCCGTAAGTACGCTCGAACTGTTTTCTCCATATTCCCTAAACCTGTTTGTAGTAGGCCGGATTCCTACCGTGATAATATTGATGAGTACCGCCAAAAGAAAGGTATATGTCGTTGGTGTGTTCGTTGTATATACATATTTATTTCGGAATATGGTAGGTAGGTAGAACGAGACTAAAAGTTCCACTCCGGAACGGCGGTAGGCCTTACTAGGTAAGGCCACTCGGGAGCCGTGTGGGACGTAAGATCGTTAACAGAGCTGTAAACGGGAGCGCCTACAGGCTGTTACGCAGGGCTGCTGACCTGTTCGCGTTGCTTCCTTATCATAATCCCTCCTCCAGGATTTGAATAAAAAAGCAGATAGGGACACGGGCTCACGAAGGCGGTACGCCTGGGACGGCGTAGTTGTAAACGATGCGGGACGTGAGCCAGCTGGACGTCGAGATGGGGGGGTGTGTTGCGCATCGTCCATGAGCAACAACGAACGTTGAACGGATTACATTTACATTTAAATGGGGAAGCTACTCTGGAAATTTAACTCGAAAAGAAGGTAATTTGGTGGCTCACCGTATTGGACACGGGACCTGGACACCTAGTCGAAGCTAGGGTTCGCCACCGGAAGGGTCGAAATGTCTGTCTTAAGACATTGCGTGATCAGATGCAACGGAATATTCTTTGCCAATTCTGACATAACGTAGTCTGCTGCGTATAGTTCTAAACCTGGCTTAGTCGTAGAGCGGATGTAAATATGACAGATACATAGTGAGGCAGTCTATATACAAGTCACTGTTGTGCACTATCTATATAATTATTACGTGCAATAGGCACTGCAAACAACGAACCAATACAAAAATTTACCTTAATGCTGCACCGCTGTGTATGATCTAAAAATACTGTAAAATGCTAAGCTGGGGAAACCGAACATCCCTAATCAGGATAATAGCAGGGAGTATAATAATTTATTATTTGATTCGATTGCCACTGCATCAAACAATATTCCTCAGTCTTAGATTCATGACACCGTGAATTGGTGTAACATAGTATATCTTTCTTTTGAGGTGTCACAGCAAATACGAGAAAGAACGTATGTAGTCGCCGGTGGTGGGGTGTCTTGGACAATGATTACGGATCATTTTTAAGGATTTTTTATTGAAACTATTTTTAATTTTTGATTACGTAATCAGAGGGTGATTATTTATGATTTAGGATCATCGAAAACGTGTTTACGTAATATATATACAGCCCCTAATTAAGGGAAAGGTATGTTAGTGTTAGTGATTTTATATGGCAGAGGAATTATAATCTGAGCATAAGACGCAAAACGGTTCATGCAAGGAATAATTCGATCTACACAGCGGAAGGGACAAAGGAATAAAATTTCTAGAAGATCTAATAGGAGTCGGGAAATTTATGCGGCTCAACAAGTCAGGGCTGTCGATGTCACCCCTGATCAAGTTGTGCATGAGAATCACACCGATAATTTTTCTAAGATTGAGTGAGGATAAAATCGCATTACCTTGTGGTGTAGCATATTTGCACAACACCATGACTGAAAATTATTTAGATCCGACTGCAAACGAGACTGAAATGAAATGTACTTGTACTAACCACAGAGATTAATTAACATCACCGCAAACATTAGCACACGAGAGCTTGTTAATACCGAAGCTTGAATCAGCTGTTCCTAGAATTGAATCATATGTTTTCGCTGTTCTAAGAATTTTATACTCTAGAGAAGTAAATTAATTTGTTATGTCTAGAAATTCAAATCACCCATTTTATTTAGTTGATTACAGACCTTGACCTTTAACAGGGGCAAATGGAGCTATAACAACTGTTTCAGGAATAGTAAAATGATTCCATCAATATGATTTTTCATTATTTGTATACCCGTACTCGAAGAGTAACGAGAAAAGAACGTACGGAGTCGCTGTAAACGCGACTCTACTTTTTTATACCCGTACTCAGTCAGTACACATGTGATTTATGTGGAATTTTCAAATGTTTTATCAGTTTTTACATTTTACATTTTTTTGCTACATCTGTCATCTACATCATCTACATAACTTCTTATAACAACAAACGGACTTTGCACGAGGCAGTGTCTGTGAGCGTGAGTGTGAGTGTGAGAGAATCAGTAGCGTCTATTAACCCTAATAAATTACTTACGCTGCAAGGGCAAGGGGAAATCGCTGCTGAAAATTCATTTGATCATTGTGGCTACAATACTGATTCGATCTGAACCAAATTCGGGAATCTGATAGATATGGTCATTTTCTACGATACTGCATTTTTGGATTGTGGATTTTGGTGGGCCGGAAGGGGGCGGGGCAAAATTTTGAAATACACTTGTTCAGGTTTCGTATCACAGGAGTCTTGACAGAAAGTTTGGTTGCTCTAGCTCTTATAGTCTCTGAGATCCAGGCTACACAAAATACGAAAAACCAAAACGACTCGTTTTGTGTGAGTGCTAAAGAGAGGGAGCCAAGTTTTTTCGTATGATTTTTCTCTATTGTGACTATATTAATGATCCGATCCGATTCAGATTTGGGTCCCTGATAGATATGGTCGTTTTCTGTTATCTTTAAAATTGTGGACGCCACAGATGTGCGCTCTTTTGGGGGCGGAAGTGGGCGGACCGAAATTTTGAATCATTTTTCTAGGAGTGAACAATTTTGAAGATAACAGAAAACTAAAAATGCAGAATCATAGAGAAAACCTATCCATCAGAGGCTCTAATTTGAATCGGATCGGATTATAAGTATAGCCACAATGGAGAAAACCATTTCGAGAAACATCGTTCTCTCTCTTTCGCACTCACACAAAAACGAGTCGATTTGGTTTTTCGTACAAAATGAGCGGCCCGATCTCAGAGAATATAAAAGCTAGGGCAACCGAACACAACACGTCCCTTCTCACTTTTAACAGCTTATCAATAATGACGAGATGTATTACGAGGAGGAACTTATCAACGATTACACACATATTCTGTAACAATTGGATTACGATGAGGAATAATTTTATTTATTTTATCAGAAGTTATATTTTTTAGACCTTTTTTCATAGAAGTTTATCACCAGAACTTGGAGCTTCTTGGCCACCTATTGGAGTACTTTGTTTTAATCCATTCCAAATTCCATTATTAAATACAGCAATTTTGTTAGCTTCAGGAATTACAGTATTACAGTAGTATGTTGATTATTATGGTACTCTTTGAGACCTAGAGCAAAGAAAACCCCTAAAATGTCTAGTTTTTTTGCTAGGAGGGAATGGTTTACAGAGTCGCGTGCTTTACTGAAATCGGTGTAAATGTCATCCGACTGCATGTTACCTTGGAAGCCTTTAATTATAAAAAGAGGTAAACTCTAGTAAATTTGTATTTTTTGTAGCCGTGCTGAGCTGGAGATATAAGTTATTTGCAGAGATATTGCAAGTGCAGGGTTACAATTTTCACAAAAATTTTATGAATTGCGGATAACTTCGATATATCTCTGTAATTCATGGCGTCAGACTTTCTACCTTTCTTCGGAGAGGAATAATAGACGATTCCTTCCAAATCCGGAGGAAACATGAAGAGTTAATGGATAGGGTGAATAGTTTAAGACGGGGTGCACACAGAACGTCGGCACAGTACCTGAGTACACAGCCGGGGACTCCGTCAGGACCTGGTGAGAACACCGGCTTAACTTGTCGAGTATCATGAAGCAGTGAGCTTTAATTTATCAAGGTGCTGAAAATGCCCTTCGTTCTTCGGTAAACTGTATGGATACACCTGACCAGAGTAACTTTCATGGAAATAAGTGGTTTGGAAAAATTAGGTAAAAAAGATCGGCAATGGCCTGATCATTGTTTGCTAACGAATTAAGAAATGATAGCGAGGACGGATGTGCGGACGTTCTACGCTTACTGTTTACGAAGCTGTAAAATTGTTTAGGGTCCTGAGAAAAGCGTATCTTGCAACGAGATATGTAATTTTTTATAGGATTGATCGTTTAGAATTTGGTGAAGTTTGACAGAGCTATTACACAGAGAGAGAGAGAAGAAGGAGAGCCAACTTTTAAAATCTATACTATACATTTGTAGAAACAAATCTGTGTGTATGCATCCATTTCCGCAACGCGTGCACCAAATTATATGCGTTTAAATGATAGCCAGAGAATGTGGCATGGTTTGCACAAATTTGTACTTTTTATAAATATGTACATATGTTCCTCAAGAATTAAGGAAGTATGTATGTACATACATATGTATGTAGGAACTGCTGCTGATGAAATTAATGCGAGTTTGAAAACATCTCCAGAGAATGTAGAGCATGGTTTGCACAAACAAATTTGTACTTTTCTATAAATATTAAGGATAAATATTTCTATAAATTAGGGAATTAGATTGACTTCAAATGTACGTGTTCAATTTGAAAACGATGCTTTAGCAGATTTGTTTTCCAGAAAACTGTAAGACTGTTAATGTATGGAAAACTTGATTCAGAGTGTGTTTCCAAATCTTTTTTTTGTAAAAAAAATCTGTGTGTATGCATCTATCTCCGCAATGCATGTACCACATTGGATGCGGTAATAAAAAAATATGTAAAATTTTGTCTAAAAATGTGAGTGTAAGCGCATATTTAATTTCATTTTGGGTAATTCTGTAACAAAACATTTTTTACTTTGTTATTTAAAACTTTTTTGTGTGAAAATTTGTTTTTCGAAGAAATTTCAATTTGCGTAGGTATATTTGTTGCTTTTGAAAATGTGTTTTAAACAAACCATTGGATTTTTGGTGATTTGGAGGAGCCGTGAAAGTACCCAAGACATTACAAATCGGAATGAAAATAATCGTCTACGCACAGCAAGGTCCCGTTCAAATCAACGGAACAATTATGCATCAACAACTGCAAATGAACGTCGTGATATTCAAAATCTAAAAGGTGTTGCGTTTGCATACAATTGATCCAATGAACGACTGTTGTCGCCATTTTCAGGCATACAAATTTAAAGGTGAATCAGATGGAAGGTGCTGTGCGAGTGGTAAAGTGAAATTTCATGAATTTGGGAGCTCACCACAAGCATTGAGCACATTACTTAATGGATTGACACCTGAGCGTAATAATTTTTTGCACATTATACGAAAGTATAAATCGAGTTTTCAAATGACATCTTTTGACGCCACAAATATCGTGGGAGAAAACTTCATGCCAACGTTCAAAGTAATTAAATAGTTTGGTTTATGCAAATAGAACGTCGGATTCCGACTGACATGCCATTTTATTTTAAACGACTAAAATTTCTCATTCGTCTTGCTTTCGCTATGACTATTAATAAATAACAAGGACAGTCGTTGCAAATTTGTGGTTTAAATTTGGAGCATCCGGTAATTTCACTTGGTCAACTCTATGTAGCGTGTTCACGAGTAGGCAAACCTTCGGCCTTAATTATTCATTGTACCGACGGCAAAACATAAAATATAGTTTATCACAAAAAATTCCAATAAATAAAATATGTTATTACATCAAAAGTATTGTTGTGAGCTGCCGGGCTTTTCCGACCGCTTGAATAAAATCCACAAAAAGTAAAACTCGAAATCGTTAAACTTAAACTTGACTTTATTCTCTAACAAATTATGCAGCGAAAAATTTACGACTTGTGTTCGGGGCGACGGGCTATTGAATATATAACAAATATTTGGCATATTTCCGCTCTGCTCTCAAGAGTTCCTAGCCCGCTCTACGCTATGCACTCGGGCCTCGCTCGGACCGCAAAGCATAATCTACGATTAGTGAGTGAGCGTGCATTATATTTAAGAGCGACAGCTAGCTGAAAGAGCTTGTTGCCAGCTGCTGTGTGATCGCACGTGAGATATGCCTGGGAATAAACACTGCAACAACAGTACCAGTACGACGTCCACTATAATGCAGGAAAACAAAACGTGGTTACCAGACAACCCTTGGAGACGCTCGCACGGATCACTGGCTCACACGAAGGATCTGCAAATCTGTTCAAAAGACAATAACAATAATAATATTGCAATACCGAAAAGTGCATAAGTAAGTCTGCTGCTGCTTGAGTTGTCGAAAATGCAAAGCGATGCAACGCAAGCCATGAAAAGGATAGGATGCTCACCCGCAAGTCAGAAGAGCCTTTCTCAACCGTATGCGCCGTTTTCGCTGGACCGCTGCCTAGGTCCAAGCGAGGGAACAGAATGCTACTTGTATTTGGCGTCATCTTCCCCAAATGGGTCGAACTAGTACCACTCAAGAAGGCTACCCCGACTACCCTAGAGCTAGCTTTTTCGAGACCGCATACTCAGTCACTTCGGCGTTCCGAAATGAAAGAGAGCAGCAGTACTGCCGCCAAAAGAATCCTACGGAATGGCCAACCGGACAGTAACGACAATGATTGCCCAATTCGTAGAAGACCACCAGAACACACGGGATGAGCTGATATACGAGATATCACTACCGATCAACTCCAGCGTTTCCGAGACAACTGGACTTAGCCCATCCTTTCTACTACTTGGAAGAGAACCCCGCCTACCTGGAGCACTATACTAAGAGGTCACTCTTACTCCCCTCAACCTAAGAACTTCTGTATACCTAGCTTACTTCAGCAGAATAGGTACCAGAACCCACGCCCCAATTTAGTTTACAAGGTGATAATTGATCACTAACCCCATTTGGTTAACCATGACCCTCATACACGACTTGATTTCTAAAACGCAAACTCATTAGCACCAATTCCCCAACGTCACGCGACCCACTGACTTACCGTGACCAAACCAAGACAATTTACGGACTCAGCTGTATAATACGATGTCGAGCATCAGGTTCCGGCGTTCAAAAATGCAAGCTCCGGAGAAGAAAGGGCAGTAAACAAACCACCGGTAAAACAAGACATTCAATCAAACAAATGTTACACCCGAGACCGCTACCGAGCGCTGAGTCATTTAGCCAATGTTCTTATATTCTTATTCAATATTCAGAATATAAACTTGTGTAAAACTACAAGCAAAACAAGCGAACCAGCGTCATCATTTCTTGTACAGCGAATTTTCACTGCGCTAACCGGTAAGCTGACTCCGCCCTATCTCCTTTTTCAGCCACACGGCCAACACTTGATAAAATCTCCCAGCGATCCACCAATTTCGTGTAGAACAATCAGCCTGAGATAGGCCCTCACAATGCATACAAAATGTACATTTTGTGTATGAATTTTCAGATTGGGTTTATCGAATCTATAATCACATGACATTAAGTTAAAGCATGAGAATATTTAGCTCTACCTAAATGATCCAAAACGTCACCAATTCTAGAAAGTTTATCAGACAGAAGGTTTTTGTTGATTTGGCGTTAGTCAACTACTTATCTCCATTTCTTTTCTTCTGACCCCGGACGGGTTTTCTAATGGACAAGTAGAAGATGTATTCCGATACAGACGGTTTGACTATATTATTGGATGTTAATTTTCCTACTTGTTTTTATTCCCTTAATCGAAGTGTATAAGGGTATTTTGTATTTGTGGTAAATGTGGATGTGTGTAACTCAAAGAAGGAAGCGTTTCGGACCCCATAATGATATATATTACTAGAAAGCCCGCGCGCTTTGCTGCATTCTTATTCAATTTTTAGGAATTCATCGAAATTAAACAATGAAAATTTTGATGTGATAACATATTTATTTTTGTAATAAAAAAATTTTTGGTTTTGCCGTCGGTACAATGAATAATTAAGGCCGAAGGTTTGCCTATTTTTTGAGCACGCTACATAGAGTTGACCATGTGAAAATACTGCTCCAAATTTAAACCACGAATTTGCAACGACTGTCCTTGTGATTTATTAATAGTGCTCAGAGTGGGGACGGCGCTGGCGGGGCCACCGTTCTGAGGGGCATTCCAGCCACACTTCACTGTTAGCAGTCCAGCTACACAAGCGGTTGCCCTCGCTCTAGCCTTCATACTTAAGGCATTTTTCCCCCGGCGACGCTCTTCCGCGCTTGATCTCACCACGGGCACGCTCCGCCCACGATCACGCTCCCGCTCTCGCTGCCGACAGCCCTCGGCAACTTCTTTATAATACGCTATTAAACCCGAAGCGACACGGTCTTTTCGCACGCGATTACCCGTTGTACATATATACATTGCGAATAAACTGAAATCCACATTGACGACCCCGGCTTTTATTTGGACACTCTTGCGACGGCATTTTTGTGGGATTCTAGACTGTGGAACAACACGACGCCCTTGGCTCATCCATTGGTCCTTCGAGCCGGATACTTCTGCTTCCCCTACAAAGCAAATTATCCAGCCTTCGAGCATTGCCTTTACCACAGGAGAGAATCAAGATAAGTACGCTTGCTTTTACCACAAATCGCCTCCATTTGCGGTTTGTGCTCCAATATTCCGCAAGTCCGAGTGCCGCGACAGAAGTACATATATATATTCTTATATATGTACTTATCTCTCCATCTCCGTTGTCCGTGTTGCTTCATACTTCGCCACCGCCATATTATCGGCAATTCCGGCCGTTCTCCGTTAATTCACTTCCAACTGCCAGTGCTACGGTAGTTCTTCGATTCCTTGTGTCCGTCCATACTCGCGGACAAATTATTTTAACAAAATAATTAATTAATTAATAAAATATATTAAATAAAAGTGCATTCCGCGCCCTATGTATGTACGCACATTCCAGCCCATGAGAGCGGCTTGCGTACATACACACACACATACAATAATATTTCTTCAGTGCGTTCCGTTCGCGGCCTACCCCAATAAAATATATATTGGCACGCTCCGAATGCAAGTAAATCCACACACACCTACATTAATATACATATCTCCAAGAGCATTCCATCCGCGCCCTACCCCAATAAAATTTACACTAGTACACTCCAAGTGCAAGTAAATACATACACATATAAACATATCCTATCGAGTGTGACGAGATCGGTGATGCTTTACGCGGCGCCAATCTGGACAAAGGCCCTAAAGACAGCGAGCTACACCAGAGGCCTGGCAGCCACTCACCGACTCTCTTCACTTCGAATAGTCAGTGCCTTCCGAACAGTCTCGGACGATGCTGCTCACGTGATAGCGGGAATAGCACCATTTGAGTTCCTAGCGGAGGAGCGGTGCACCTACCATCGGGATACGCATGGCGGAGGCATGGAAGCAGCGGACAAACGGCAGGTGCGCAAGGCTTGCAAGCAGCAGAGCCTCCGGAAGTGGCAACAACGTTGGGATAGGTCCCCAAGGGTCGTTGGACTCACCAACTCATCCCATCCATCGAAGAGTGGGTTGTCAGAAAGCACGGCCAGGTAAATTTCTACCTAACTCAGCTACTCAGCGGCCACGGCTGTTTTCGCAAGTATCTGCACCGCTTCGGGCATGAGGACACACCAGAGTGCTCATGGTGCGGACACAACGTGGAGGAGGACGCCGAACATTCAATATTTGCGTGCGGCAGGTTTACGGCGCAGCGTCACCAGCTGGAAGTAGCCCTGGGTGGGGCGATATCCAAGCACAACCTGGTGCAGTACATGCTAAGGTCCCCAGGTAACTGGGAGGCGACCAGTAACTTCGCGGCTGCGATTATGACGGAACTGCGCGCTGTTGAGCGCCAGAGAAGGAGCAGCAAGGCTAAGCGACGCCTCCACTTTTGTGAAGCATTGCTTCGCGGCCGTACCACACTTGTCGGGCTCGCATAGCCATGTCACCATGTCACCTTATTGTAAATAGTTAAGTAAAAGTAGATCAATTAAATAAATGGAATTAAAAAAAAAAACATATAAACATATACACATTCCAGCAACAATAAAAGTATCCATCCATCTACATGTGTTTTCCTAATTAAATATTTATACATTTATTTGCATAGTTGGCTCCCAACTCTATACATATATACGCACATCCAACAAAATACCAAATCAATTAAATACCGCATTCCACCATTCCGCGCAAGTGCCATATTTAACAGAAAATCCGCGATTAAGTGCTACAATTGCCCTCTAGCCACTTTTCGCAAGGTCTCCATTTCCTGCAACATTCTCCAGAGTCCAAATTAATTACTAGCTACCAATGCACGGCGCATTCTCCGTAATTATTTGGCAATTTAAATCGCAAATTGGCAAATTGTGTTTCGTTTTTGTTATTGTTTTTTGTTCCGTGAATTAGAGGTGGCCAAAAACCATCGGCATCCGAACCTTGCGTTCATCGAATAGAAAAGAAAAAAAAAAATTAAATAAATAATTCGTCCACGTTCAAAAAATTCTCCAAATTTTTGTTTCGCAAACAAGTAAAAATTTTTTTTTTGTTTTGATAAAAATCATTGTGGTTCTTTTTTTTCTGTGTGGTGTCCGTGTCATTGCTTCCTTCCATCCGCTAATATCCCAGTTCCGCTCACGATTGCTCCAAGGGGTAAACGGAGGAGCATCGCACAATCAATATTTCCAAAATATTGCTACCACCAGTGTGACCGTGGGTAATTTCGAATTATGCCAACAGGTCACAAGGACACAAAACAACTTTTGCCTGTGACCTCTTCCAACCGGCTACGCACCTCGACCGCCTCCGGAACTACTCTGACACAGCCAATCAAAGCATCCCTCACTCTGAGAGCAGCCAGAGCAGATCTGCTACAAGGACCAAATCGGTTCTATTTCCGTCGCCGGGCACCCTTAAGGTTCCAGCGGAGACTAAACAAGATCCGAAAGGCTTCATCACTAGCCCCGTCAGTTCTCGCCACTTCACCACAATGGCTCAGACCAAATTGGTCGCCGCCATTGGCCGACTATCCACCTGGCAGAGCGCATCACTTCCGCCCCATTCGTTCCTCTGTCCGAGGTCCGCCGAGGCCAAATCCTCAGCATGTGGACGGACGTCGAGGCCGAGTACAAGGTCTGCTCCGCGGTGATGGGTGACGAGGATCCAGAAACATCCAGACATCCGGGAAACATATGGCGAATGCTATAGGGTATTTGAGCAGTGTCTCAGTGACCTCAATGCCCAGCTGGCCCCCTCCGCAGTCCTTCCTCCTGCACAGCCAGTCCAACATTGCGGCTGTCGAATGCCTCCCGTCAATATTGAGGTTTTCTCAGGGGACTACGTCCGCTGGCCCACATTCCGGGACCTGTTCACCGCGGTCGTGATAAACAATCCAAAATTATCTCCGGTAGAGAAGTTATACTACCTCACCGAGAAGACCAGGGGGCGATCCAAAGGCCATTGTAGAAAAGTCCCCTCACAAATGACGGTTTCAAGTCCGCCTGGTTGGCTCTCCGCAGCCGATATGAGAACAATCGGCTTCTGGTGACCAACCAAATTAACATCCTCCTCTTCTTGCCCCGCGTAACTTCCGAATGCAGTCGTGCTTTGAAGGAACTTTAAAGTACGATGCAGGGAGTCCTAAATGAGCTAGCGGTCTCCAACGTTTGCACGGACAACTGGGATAGTCTGCTTGTGACCATCTGCGCTTCAAAATTGCCGAAGCTAAGCCGCGCATTATGGGAAGCGTCCGTGACGGACAAAAAGGAAGTGCCGCCTTGGAAGGAAATCGACTCCTTCCTCACTCAGCGCTATTTGACGCTTGAGGCTGTTGAGAGCGACCCTTCCACCTCACGAGACGCTACGACTCCGCCTCCCGCCAAAGGCAGTCAGAATCCGCCATCCTCCCGAATCCAGTCCACTTCGTTCCGTTCCAGGGCAGTCCTGTTCCAAGGACGTCGCACTCATTCCTTAACAGCGTGGATCCTAGCAAGAGTAAGTGTGATCTCTGTTCCAAAGAGAATCACCCAATCTGACTCTGTTCTCATTTCCTGCAAATGAGCGTTGACGCCCGTTTTAACTGCTTAAAGCAAAGACAGCTCTGCTTAAATTGCTTCGCAAAGGGCCACATGCTTCGAGAATGCCAAAGCTCCCACAATTGCAACACTTGTGGAGGACGACACCACACGCTTCTGCATCGTGGCAATCCAGATTCCAGCGAGTCCACAGCCTGCCCGCGCTCTGATCGGTTCGGGCCCGAGGCAACATTCATTACGGAACGCCTTTTCGACACGATTCAATTGCCATTCGAACGTATTCAGACACAGGTCTCCAGTCTGAATCAGACAGTATCCGCTCATTCCGAGAAGCTCTGTCATCTTTCCATTCGCTCTCCAACGAGGCCGGGTTTACAATTAAACGCCACAGCCTATGTTATCCCTGAACTGACAAAGAATCTTCCGTCGCAAAGACTTGAAAGACTTGCCAAGTTTCCATTTGCGGATCCTACATTCTTCGAGAGCTCACCAATGTCCTGATTGGGGCCGACGTCCTACCATCCGTAATTTCAACTGGCTGACAGCCCACTATATGTGGTTCTCTTTTCGGACAGAAAACCATTTTCGGTTGGGTGCTCACGGGTCCCGTGTCCAATACGGCGAGACATTAAATTGCATCGTTTTCGAGTCAGGTTTCCAGAGTACCTATTAAAGGGCCTGAAGACCCGAATTCCGACTCCGAAGTCAATCGGCTCGGAGACCCGTCCATCACAAGTGTCAAACGGGTCCCCGTGGTGAACCGCAAGAAAGGTTCCCAAAATACTCCACCACCGGGGACGAATTCAAGTCCGAGCTTGAGTTTAAATTCGACCACACATGGCTTTATAAGAGCTTGTGACCAGAAAGCTTCAACCAGTTGCCTAAGTGCTCCTGTAATCCGCTACATTTTCGCTACTAATGCTTCATGAACGTTTTTATTTCGTCCTAGCCACCTACATCCAGAAAAGGCTCCTCACGCTCCCGCACATTCCCGTTCCACCTGCAGACCGGATCGCACATGTTCTTGAGGTAACAGTTCCTACCAATGCAGAGTGTGCCTAGGAATCCATCCCTTACTGAATTGCCGCCAATTTATCCGCTTGAGCGTCGGACAGAGGCTCCGAGCCGTCCTAGTACACAAGTACTGCTCGAACTGCCTGGCTCACGAACACTCGGGCAAGGACTGCCGCAGTGGGGACCTGTGCAAGGTGTGTCATCGCGACCACCACACGCTACTCCACACGCCCGGGTCTTGGCACCCAGCCGGCTCTTTTTCGGCACCGTCTCTTCCATTTTAAGCTTCCAGGTTATCCAACTTGGCAATCTCGCCCACGAAGACGGATTGGCTCTGGTCATGTCTGTTCCGGGCATGCACGCAGTCGTAGAGTTTTTATTGCAATCCTGCAAGGGGGCGGGTGAGAATGTTCAGAGTGGGGACGGCGCTGGCGGGTCCGCCGCTCTGTGGGCATTCCAGCCAGACTTCACTGTTAGCAGTCCAACTACACAAGCGGTTGCCCTCGCTCTCGCCTTCAATCTTGAGAGCATTTTTCCCCATGGCGACGCTCTCCCGCGCTTGATCTCACCAGGGGCACGCTCCCGCTCTCGCTACCGACAGCCCTCGGCAGCTTGAGCGCAACTTCTTTATAATACGCTATTACACCCGAAGCGACACGGTCTTTTCGCACGCGATTACCCCTTGTACATATGTACATTGCGAATAAACTGAAATCCACATTGACGACCCCGGATTTTATTTGGACACTCTTTCGACGGCATTTTGTGGGATTCTAGACTGTTGAACAACACGACGCCCTTGGCTCATCCAAATAGTCATAGCAAAAACACGACGAACGTGAAATTGTAGTCGATTAAAATCAAATGGCATGTCAGTCGGAATCATCGGAATTCTCGGAATTAAAACGTGTTCACCGCAAAATTTCCCAGTCAAAATAGTTGCTTCAAGTAAATAAGTCATAACTTTTTTCAAAGCTAAACTTGTACCATTACAAAGTCGTGGTGGATTAAGATTCCGCAGTATAATTATGGTGTCTCAAACTTTTACTTGTAAATAGTATGGCGGCAATCTAGGTAAATCCAATGAATTTAGAAATTCGACTGGATAATTTATAACATTATCTTGATTGATACCCTATACGCAAACATATCTCCTGGGCTGAAATTTAAAATAGATGCATTGATATTATTGACATTTTTATTTGTTCCGGCCAAAATTGATCTTTCCCTCACCCAGTCATGGTTTCTATAATTTTGTACAATATTTAGAAAAACACACTCCGAATCAAGTATTCCTTTGATGGCACAAAAAGGGCACACATTATTTGGAAGCGTTATAAAGCCGGAATTGTCAAGGTCTTACAGTTTTCTGGAAAAAGCTGCTGAAGCATCGTTTTGCAATTTAACACGTACATTTGTAGTCAATCTAAGTGTTTTCACTGAATGCCAAAAATTATATGTTTTCAAACACGCATTAATTTCATCAGCAGCAGTTCCTTGTTTAACTACAGGCAATTTTTGTCCTAAATCACCTGATAACAATATCAATTGTAGCATACAACGTATAGATATGATGAGCAGATGGTAACCTAGACGGGAGGAGACGTACGCGCTGGCTTCGGCTTTTGTCTCTGGTCGGCGGGGTGTGGGTTTAAGGACAAAGTACCTCCAATTTAGGGCTCATGAGATATAAGAATTTAGTTACTTCGCGTACGAGTTGGGAAAAGGGAACAGGAGAAGGAGTCGGGTGATCAAAGGAGAAGGTCAGCATAGGTAGAAGGGGATAAGAGGAAGAAGGTCCACCTATAGTCGGGGCCTTGTTGGCTGCTTGCCGCAACAGTGCGAGCACGCCCACCCTACCATGATCCTTACGGGCCACATATTTAAGGATCCCTTCAACAAGACCGACGGGGAATCACCTATCTATCAACAAACGCGACATGGTCCCTTCCGAAAATACTCTACTCTTTCTTCATACTAAAACAATATTTATTCATAAAATTCATTAAGTTGGCGGACACTAAATACTAAAGAATAACCTAACTCCCGAAACTTTAAAAAATCATGATATACAATTAGGTAATAATATAATACAAAAATAGAAATAAGGTATGTGGGTAAATGGTATGTAGATTAGGTTATGTATGTAGGTATATGTGCTCATGTATGTATATAAGGTTAGGTAATGGTAATTCAAGTAAATGGAGCGATATATAGTTGTGTAGATGAATAGATATTCAAAAGTTAAACTTACAGCAATCAAAATCATAATTGGAAAAGTATTCAACTTTAACGGCAACGAAAAAAAATCAAAGTGCGTTTGCACATGGACGAGCCATTAAACCGTAAGGCGGCCAATGTCGCAATCAAAATCAAACGTTACGTTACCGGTCAGTTTATCACGTTAGTCATTATATCTCCCTGAATCATTATATTTGTACAAACTTACAGTACGTTTTCCTCCCACGCAGAAAGATCTTTCGTTGTGTAGATGGCTGGATGATTGGATTAGCAGATGATTAGGTGAATGAATGGATGATCAAATGATAAGATGAGGGCTGGGTAACGACACGCATGACTGTAAAGTTTAGTTGTATTAATAACCATTTAATTGATAAATATTCAACTTAAGCCCGGTATAGGAAATCCTTTTTGACTAGGTCCACATGTTAGATTTCATGGGCGTACATGTTAGCCGCAGCACAATTAAATTGAACCACCAATCGGACCAATTAAAAGCACTTCATTATCCGGTATATAATAAGAAAGAGAAGAAAAACACATAAAAAATAAATCCACTGGGTAGGCGGCTTCAGATTAGGTTTGCCAGAGCGAACCTACAATCGACGACGGTTTAGGCACGGGGTCAATGACCTTGAGGCATCGACGAAAAATGCTCCCACGCAGCGAAAGCCAGGTGCAGCTCGCTTGTAGTGACGCAACTGTCGAAGCTGGTTGCGACGGTAATGGTATACCGGCTCACAGCGTGAGGAAGTCCATCCTTGGGATCACGTTGCTCACACCCGTAGGTCGGACGGGAGGTTATATAACCTCAACTGACCCGAGCACGCTGCCGGTCGAAAAATTTGCCGGAGCGAGTCCACGTATCCCAGCGAGTTATACCAGGTTGTACCAGGAGTTATATCAGGTTGTACCAAGAGTTATATCAGGTTGTGCCAAGAGTTATATCAGGTTGTACCAAGAGTTATATCAGGTTATACCCAGACATACATAACTGGGTATCACTACGTCTGTACTAGTGGTGCGATTCCTATGTATAGAAGATTACATTTTAGAACTATATATTGGAACTTCGCGGACAAGATATTTACCCCAATGGGAACTGCACCACTTCAAAGGATACAATTTCGAACTGTGGATTTTCTTTCTCCCGGTGGGCTTTCGAAAAGCAGGGACGGTAGGTGCTGCCGTAATCTTGGGGTTATGTACACCTCGGTCTGTGGCACAAAAATTCCAAAAAAGGCAATAAAGTAAGATCACTGCACGTCGTCGTTTTCTTAATTCACCATACTCAAAAAATCACTGGCTGGCTGTATATAGGGCTAAACGCTGGTTAAGAGCTTCAGAACACTGCGACTGTCACTCTGCGACGGTCACGAGGAGAAAGAGACCGACTCCTAGAACCACCGGATGCAGCAGCCCATGTTTTTCCGTCAATACCGTATTTTTTTCTTGCTTTTTACTTTAAAGAAAAGTAATTAGCAATAAATATAAGTACAATACGGAATCAAAACAACGGAGGGCGTTGCCACTTTTTACCAAAACATCTGTTTCGTCAAAAAAGCTCTCTGCAAGCTCTACGATCGACGCCCCATATTTTCAACGGTCTATCTTTGGGCGGTTATGAAAAATAATCCGTTGACTTTTTAAACGTGCTGAATGCGACACCGCAAGACAAGCGTCACATATTACGCAATGCACCACCAAACAATCGATTATCTCCACGAATATCTTTCATCGGACGATTAAGTCCTAGTGGTTTCTTGTTGGCCATAGTAAACTCATCCCATACAATAAGAGAGAATTGCTGCAGCACTCTCGCCATTGCAGATCTTTTGAAATGTTGCATGTAGGATTATCGTCAGCATGCTTGTTCAATGGCAACTTAAGGGCAGAGTGCGACGTGCGACCATCATCCAATAATGTCGCAGCGATGCCAGACGAAGCTAGAGCCGATGCGATTCTACCTTGTGCTCGAATAATAGCCCAAATAATCGAAATGACAAACGTTTTTCCGGTACCTCCAGTTGCATCCAAAAAGAACAGTCCACCATGTTGTTCTTCGATAGTTCTCAATATTTGGTCGTTGACCGTTCTTTGATTGATATTTATCTGGGCTCATTGTTTTGCACAAACGCATTAAGCTCGGCACGATCACGATCATTCTAGAGCGATCAACGCTCCAGTTCTTTGTTGAAAAGGTCGTGTATTTCACGACTAGGCGCTGTCATACTTAATGAAGCTTATGCATTGCTTGCCATTATCAAGCGATCAATGCTTCGCTGTAAATTTCCGCGGTATAGTTTATATCACCTGGTTTATATCACCCGTTTGACGGCGAGGTCGATGTAAAAAATCCTCCGACAAATAATTTTGATGTTTTTGCCACAATTCAGTTGGCTTTACTGGACTGCACGAAAAGTGTCCAAATTTGATGTGGACTTAATGACAATACTGCATCTTCAAAGTGTAAGATCTCAATGCATGTCATTCTCAAGCAAATTCAATCGTTCGCATTTATTATCAACAATTGCAAATAATAACACTCTTGATTATTTGGATGAACTGAATAAATTCGTCCTGTCGCATCTGAGTGAAAGAATTCTGGCTGTCCATGAACGGCTTCTCCGCGTCTTCGCCTTTGAAAAACTTTTGTTGTTGCAGGTGGTTGCGCATCTTTCATGGATCGGGAATGATAATATGCGCCATGCTGCTTCATTTGAACTGATGTATCTACCCATTTGAAATTGAGTGATTTCATCGTTAACATTAGCAACTGCTCCAAAAACAGCCAGATCACTTCCTTTGTGGATGTACTTGCAAATGTATTTCATAGATTTAACTGAATTGCAGACCTCTACGTTTATGTGCTCTTTATAAATCTTGGATAATAACTGTGAATATGGTACAACCCAACGATTATCAATTTCCAAATCTTGATTTTGAACTCTTAAATTTACCGAAT
This sequence comes from Drosophila bifasciata, assembly GCA_009664405.1. Classification (NCBI taxonomy): domain Eukaryota; kingdom Metazoa; phylum Arthropoda; class Insecta; order Diptera; family Drosophilidae; genus Drosophila; species Drosophila bifasciata. The sequence goes on from WIOZ01000017.1 coordinate 52,498, forward strand.
GGCCATTGTTGAGCTATTAAGCGTTTTTAATAGCTATTGGAAAAAGGTAGGTTTTAAATAAAGAGCCGAGGATTTCAATTGGAAATGCAATTTTATTTATTATATGAGATAGCGGCAATACGCGCGTGTAGCTGGGGTATAAAAATGCACCGAAAACTATGATAGTTACATCCAGACTGCTTGAGGGCAGGCGGACCGAATTGCCCGTGCAAGAGGTAGAGAGAACGAAAGAAGCTCGGGCTGCTTCTGAGCCGAGTGCGAGCGATAGATAGAGAGAGAGAGAGAGCGCGGGAGAACAGCATAGATGCTGCAGCTGTAGTAGCGAAATGAGCATAAGCATAAGCAATTACACTATTTACAATACAGTGTTCAATCGAATAAGCAAACATATGTAGGTAGATTTACGTTAGGCTGCTCCACTAACTAACAACAAGTTTTTATACCTAAACATCGGGCTGGGAAACCCGACATCCTCCCCCGCTGAAACCTGTCTTTCAACAGAATCTGCAGGGTTTCGCAGATAAATCGAATGTTGGGGTCCTGTTAACTCATCAACGACACGTTTTTGACTCGATCACAACCTCCAGACACGACCCATCCCAAAGAGAGTTTCCTGAAGTATTGGTAATCCTGGCGAAAGCTTGAATTGCCCAACACATAAGAGCACCAAAAACAGTCTTGCACCAATCAGCAGATCGATGCCCTGAGGTATATGATATCCTGGATCGGCGAGTGGCAGGTTTCAGGGATCATCCAGCTGCAAGTGTTCACGCTGCGGCTTGGCTGCCGATCAGTGATATTAGGGACGATTACAGCAGTGACGGAGCCGAGTATGTCGACAAGCGAGAGTGAAGGCTTATTTTCACTGACATTCCATCGGTGACGAGGCTGGAGTCGCCTATTCCAGAAAAACAGCAGTGGACGATTTTTATCTTCCGAAGCTGAAGCTGATTAGCTAAACGGGATGTTATTAGATGCAGTTGAGAGCCGGAATCTAGCAGCGCTCGGCAAGAAACGAAGGCCCCAGAACTATTTTTGACTAGGACGGTGGCCGTGGGTAATAGCACATCATCATTACTGAGATCCTGGGCAATAAGTGCAGAATATGCAGAGGCTGAAGCAGAGGACTCAGTGATGAGATGCGACGACGTCAAAGTAGCACAGATCCACCTTGGGCTGCAGTAGCTTCAGGACCTCCAAAATGCGGGAGAGTGTGGTGCCTACGCCCACAGGTACGGCATTTGCTGGAACTGCATTTACTCAACCGATGGTCTGCCTTGAGGCAATTTACACACAGGAACACCTCTTGGCTTCTTTATAGCGATTTGATGGAGACAGTGCTATAATCTTCGGACAATGATGGATTCCGTGAGCACTGTCATTGCACAGAACGCAACCTGATGTGTTTTGCTTAAAGGCAGCAAGTATGGATTTGGAATGGCTAGCTTTACTGCTCCTGCCCACCTGACCGCTCGGCGCATAGGTTGTCATAACGAAATCCACTGTTTCCAACGTCCTGCATCGCTGCTCCAAAAACGAGGCCATGGACTCCCATGACGGAATCAAGTTAACGAAGGCTGAGTCCTCTAATCGTTCCTCCCACTTGGCTTGAGTCGCTGGATCCAGTTTACGAAGCAGCACCTGCACAATGATGCATCCTGCGATCTGCTCAGGAGTGCCCAAAGCCTGGAGCGCCCGAATATGCGCGTTAAACTTGTCCGAGATCTCCCGAAGCATCGACACTGACCCATTCTCCACAGACTGCAGCCCCAGGATCTCAGTAATGTGCGCCTGAAAGATTAAACGACGATTATTAAACCTTTTTCCAACAAATCAAGGCTATATAATTTCTGTCAGAAATTTCCCCTAGCGCACGAACTGTCTCCAACGCCGAATCACGCAGGCAAGATCGTAAATGCTGGAACTTCTCAATGTTTGGAGGTCCGGATGATTGTCGATGATAGTGGTGAACATCGAGTAAAAGTCCGTCCAATCCGCATATCCTCCATCAAATCTTGGCAATTGTATGGGAGGCAGGGACGATGCTGGTCTGCGAAGAGGTGGCGGCTGATAACCAGCAAAACCAGATGTTAAATTTGGTCCAGCAACCGTAGAATGCAGTGGCGTAAAGCCGCTAATGCTATCAATTTCACACCGAATCGAAGCCTCGAGAGCAGTGGCAAGCGTTTCAAACCTGTCGCACAGTCCACTGTGAATCTCGCTGAAGTCCAATTCTTCGAGCTCGTTGTGCAATGTCTCAAATTGCCCGCTCAGCTTCTCAATCTGCTCCAACTTCCCCACTAGGGTGTAATAATCGCAGACAGCAGCCTCATCTTCCCAAGCGGTAGTCAATCTCTTCACCTTCTCACAGAGTTCCGTTGACTTCATCCTCAAAAAGACACCCTGTTTTGCTCCCTTGTCACTGTCACTATAGTGTCGTTGGCAGCGTCCATAGCAGCAGCCGCTCTAGAAACGTTCGTAGCGGGAAGAAGAACGTAAAACGAAACGCGTGTAACAAACGGGAACCTCAAGCGCAATTTGTGTATGTAAGAGCGGCTGGTGTATATGCTTGTATAGCAGCTATGTGGTCGATGGCACTGGCTATTTACAGAAGAGCGAAACAGACGAACGAACTAAAATTATTGTTTATAAATGCAGTTTGTGATTGTACTAATCAATTAATTATTGCACAATCACGTCAGGGTCACCAAATGTTGAGCTATTAAGCGTTTTTAATAGCTATTGCAAAAAGGTAGGTTTTAAAAAAAGAGCCGAGGATTTCAATTGGAAATACAATTTTATTTATTTTATGAGATATAAAAATGGGGTATAAAAATGCACCGAAAACTATGATAGTTACATCCAGACTGCTTGAGGGCAGGCGGACCGAATTGCTCGTGCAAGAGGTAGAGAGAACGAAAGAAGCTCGGGCTGCTGCTGAGCCGAGTGCGAGCGATAGATAGAGAGAGAGAGAGAGCGCGGGAGAACAGCATAGATGCATTTGTGGTAAAAGTGGATGTGTGTAACATAGAGAAGAAATCATTTGCGACCCTATAAAGTATATATATTCTTGATCAGCATCAATAGCCGAGTCGATATAGCCATGTCTGTCTGTTTGTCTATCTGTCTGTCCGTCCGTCTTGTTTGTCGCCCATTGCTCGGAGGCTATAAGATCTAGAGCAACCAAATTTGTTTTCCAGATTGATGTGATATCTCACTCCTAAGAAAGTATTTCAAACTTTCGCCCCGCCCACTTCCACCCCCACAAAGAACGCACATCTGTGGCGCCCACAATTTGAAAGATAACAGAAAAATGCAGAGTCGTAGAGAAAGACCATATCTATCAGGGGACCAAATCTGAATTTGATCGGATCATTAGTACAGCCACAATATAGAAAACTAGTTCGAGAAACATAATTCCCTCTCTTCCGCACTCACACAAAAACGAGTCGATTTGGGTTTTCGTACAAATGTCTATCTGTCTGTCCGTCCGTCTAATTTGTCGCCCATTGCTAGAAGGCTATAAAAGCTAGAGCAACCAAACTTCTTATCCAGTCTGTTGTGATATCTCACTCCTAGAAAAATGTTTCAAAATTTCGCCCCGCCCACTTCCGCCCCACAAAGGCACACATCTGTGGCGTCCACAATTTTGAATATAACACAAAACTAAAAATGCAGTATCATATAGAAAAATCATATCTATCAGGTATCTATCTATCAATTCAATTACTAGGGTCTCAACGTGAAGGCCTTAATATATTTAAACAAAGGCAAGTGATTTGCCTCAATAATTACTTTGAACGTTGGCATGACGTTGTCTCTTATGAAACTTGTGGCGCCAAAAGATGACATTTGAAAACGGATATTGTTCAAAAATTAATAGACGCAGGTGTCAATCCATTAATTAATGTGCTCAATGGTTGGTGAGCTGCCCAATTCAGGCAATTTCACTTTACCACTTGTAGTGTTCAGCTTTGGGCAGTGAGTGATAGTCAGAGTCTATTTAGGCTCTAACCCAGCCAATGGCCATAGATGGTAATTTTGACTCCATGCTAATAGGAAGCTAGGTACGAAGGTGCGCATTCTTACTGTGCTCGGGTCCAGCTCGTCGGGTTGGTCGGGGTTCTTTCTCCCCTAGCTACACAGTTTTCTGACAAAAATCATTATAATGCGCTTGGAGAATAGCACACAGAATCTTTACGTTAGTAGCAACCAAAAAAAAAACCGAAAATGGATACAAATCTGCGCCAATACTTATTTAGGAAGCTGGTAGAAGAATTTCTTTTAATTGAATGACCCTAATCATAAGATAAGATATAGATACAAAATTCACATATGTAGATAGTGCAATTTCTTACATTATAAACAAAATTACAAATTAACTTCTTCTTCTTCAAATAATTACTTAAGCAATTGAGGGGAATATCATATCAATATAAACTCATCGATGTATCGTTGGGCCCAAGATGACTTTTAATGGATTCAGGTTGGTAAGTTGGTAAGTTGCATTCATATATGTATATATAAAGAGAAACACATTATTCCAAACTCATATTGCTCAGTTTCCAATTTCCTTAGCTACTTTACACAAAAACTCACTAGAGTTTTAAACAGCTGTGTCTTAGACCAGCAACGTATAGCATTTTATGTGATACTGATAAGGGTGAACTTAAAACTTGAAATTTCTCTGGAGAAGCAACGGAATCAAAACAGAATATTGATTGATTGATATGTTTCATAAAGAGTATTTCCTGATGCAATGTGGTTTTGGCTAGCCTTAATACTTAATACCTACCCCGTATATTCGGGGTATGTCGGTGATGATTATGTCCTCCGGAACTCGAGATCCCCCAGGTCGAGATTCACTAAGTCGTGGCCACATTCAACAAATGTGTTTGGATGGAGTGGTTCTTGACACTGTGAATGATTGCCAATATTGAGCTAGCCCAACGTCGTCGGGTCGGTCTCACTTTGCCGCCGCGGACGTGGACCGCGCCAACTCAAGTGGTCAGTGTTCGAGCGTAGTATAGTGGCTGTAACGACTTGGTGGTATTCCGATTTCCTAGTACTCCTATGCTGAATAGAAATTGCATAAGAAGCCCTTGTTTTCCACGGTTGTATAACGTACCTCTGCTTTTCTAATAAACTTCACTTTATTTTCACTTTTCCTTTGGGTTCTAACTGTTCTGCCAGGGTTTGTATTTATTAATAGCACATTAATAGTTCCGATAATTGACAAATGGAAAAGGTGTAAGTCCGCGTGTCTTTATTTTATAAAGTAATTGCAGTAACGACATAAACATATACGTGAGAACTGTTTGAATTTAAGCAGGGTAATCATTTCGCATGGAACAATTCTAATCGCCTGACACCTTGCAGTGTGAAGCTGAGCTTTGAGCTTTATCATAGCTGTATAATCGGATGATATTCTTGCTCTCCCTCATTCTATCAACTTCTTCGATCTATGCTTACGAGGGCAGTATAAAAAGTATTTCTATACGAAATGTACCTAATTTGGTTGATGCATTTAATATTTTTCTTTTATATTTAACTAAACCGCCATAGTGGACACTAGACACTCGCATAGCACATCCCATATGCTTCACCTTAAAATTTGTATGCCTGACAATGGCGAAAACGGTCGTTCAATGGACCAATTATAGTTTCGGAGGAGGACACGGAAACTTATTTTAAGTTCGACAATGCAGCGATTTTACCAAGAAAATTAGGACTTGATTGGGTTCCGGTGGCTGATCAACTTTAATTCTTGTTTTCGGCCCTACATTCGTCTTCGCATCGCTGCAGGCGTTCTGTCTTGTCAACAATAATGCGGTTTTACGACCTCCTTGGACTAGCTGGACCTGTCATTACAAAGGTCGAAATCTTTCTCCAGCAGTTTTGCATGGAGAAGTTGTCCTGGGATGAAAGCTTGCCATCCGTACTGAACACCTCGTGGCAGAAATATCCAGAAGATTTGGCCATATCCGACGTTATAATTTTCCTCTGTTCGTTTTCATTATACCCGTACTCGAAGAGTAAAAGGTTATATTGCATTTGTGGTAAAAGTGGATGTGTGTAACATAGAGAAGGAATAATTTCAGTGTATATATATTTTTGATCAGCATCAATAGCCGAGTCGAAATAGCCATGTCTGTCCGTCCGTCTGTCCGTCCGTCCGTCCGTCTTGTTTGTCGCCCATTGCTCGGAGGCTATAGAGCTAGAGAGCTAGAGACTGATGTGATATCTCACTCCTAGAAAAGTGTTTCAAAATTTCGCCCTGCCCATTTCCGCCCCCACATCTGTGGCGTCCACAATTTTGAATATAACACAAAACTAAAAATGCAGTATCATATAGAAAGATCATATCTATCAGGTGCCCAAATCGGATCGCAGCATTAGTATAGCCACAATAGAGAAAACCATTTCCAGAAACATCGCTCCCTCTCTTTCGCACTCACACAACAACGAGTCGATTTGGTTTTTCGTACATATGAGCGGCTCGATCTCAGAGACGATAAGAGATAGAGCAACCAAACTTTTTTGCCAGACTTCTGTGATATCGCTTCAGTGCAAGTTTATTTCAAAATTTTGCCACGCCCACTCCTGCCCCCCAAAAAGAGGAAAATCCACAATTTTGAACATAGAAAAAAAAGAAGAGTGCAGTATCGTACAGAATGCCCATATCTACCAGATTCCCGAATTTGGTTCAGATCGGTTCATTATGGTAGCCACAATGATCAAATGAATTTTCAGCAGCGATTTCCCCCTCCCCCTTGCAGCGTAAGTAATTTATTAGGGTTGATAGACGCTACTGATTCTCTCACACTCACACTCACGCTCACAGACTCTGCCTCGTGCTAAGTCCGTGTGTTGTTGTAAGAAGTTATGTGTAGATGATGTAGATGACAGATGTAGCAAAAATGTAAAATGTAAAACTGATAAAACATTTGAAAATTCCACATAAATCACATGTGTACTGACTGAGTACGGGTATAAAAGTAGAGTCGCGTTCACAGCGACTCCATACGTTCTTTCTCGTTTCTGTCTATGCTTTTGTGATTTGTGATTTGACGGACGCATACGTATTGTGAAAATGTCTGCAATTAACGAGGAATTAATTGCAGCAGTATTTAAAAAACACTGTTTGGGACCAGCAAAACAAACTCTACCACAATAGGCAAATAATTGACCAAAATTGGAACGAAATTTCAAACGAATTGAATGTTGATGGTAAGTAATTTAATTTTAATCAAAATGAAAAATTAATAAAATTAAAAAATTTAAATACTATCAGCATTTCTATGGCTTCAAAAATAAGTACGGAACGTGTCTCTGATTAATCGACCTCTTTTCTTTGAACTTTCCAATATATTTTTTGGTTTCTTCTAAATCTTCTAAATCTAACATTGTATTATGCAGTATACAAATTGCTATAACAATAATTTCTGCGTTAGATGGTGTCGTTTCAATTGGCTTCCATAATATTCTCCATTTGGAGTTAATTATGCCAAATGCACATTCGACAGACCTTCGCGCTCTGGACAAACGACTATTAAAATATTCATTTTCAATGTTAGATTTCTTCTGGCATATGGTCGAAGAACCCAGTCCAAAAGCGGATAAGCTCAGCTTATCTCTCTGCAAGCAACACGTATGGCATAGATATTATGGTATTGGGCAAATAGGAACCCTTCGGAAACTTTAAATCTCCAGAATTTTTCATTGTGTAAATCGCTGAGGAAGCAAAAGTTCCACCATCACGCTGACGTCCGTAACCACCAACTTCGATAGTAGCAAATTTACATTT